>SJYV01056181.1:307992-321208 GCA_006410875.1 Neotragus pygmaeus
ATCCTTTTAAATTTTTTTTTTTTTTTTTTTTTTTTTTTTTTATTTCTGGAGAGGAAATGTGAAGTCTTACTGAAGATATTCAGGAAATAAATTGTCGGGTCCAGATGGTTATTCAATAGTGTTGCATAAGAAAAAAAGTGACACTGGAATTCATTTCCTTTTATCAGTTGTGCTTATAATCAGTTCTTAAGAGCTTCTTCCGCTTTCCATGCATGAGACCTGCAGGCTTATTCTAAAGATATATGGAGATTGTTTTGTTTTAACTTTGACAAAGCAAACGATTATTTGAGTTTGAGAACCTAAAATTCTAGCTCTGATTTTGAACTGGAAAGTGAACAATAGTTGTCCCATTTTCATAAGAATTTTATTTAACTACAAGTTATTCTAGTAATCTCCGCCGGCTATAAATCTTTATTTAGAAATGCTTATGAGTGTTCCATTGTTGAGAGAATGCTTTCCAAAGTGGGACTACCCCCAGACCACTCACTCAAAATCAGGTGGGAATACTTAACAAAATGCAGATTGTCACTTCCCTTTCCCACCCCACAGACATCTGAATAAATGATTCTGACTGATATGCTGGAAATGCACATTTTGGTAAGCATCACAGAGGATTCAGAAGCATGCTTATATTTGGTAACCAGCTCTCTAAGCATTGCCAGGATTTACCAGATACTACAAACTGAACTGTAACAAACATTGTCCAGCTTTTGCTTAGGTCATGTGGCCTTGGCTGTTAGCAGTTGATCATTTCTTAAAATCCTTGGACTATTTAGTGAATTCGCATTTAAGGATAGAACCACTTTGTAAATAGAAAGTAATATACATATAATTAAAATAATAATCTCTTACATTTTGTAGCAGTGTATAGTCTATGAAATGTGTGAATATACATTGTCCTGTGACATTTATGAAAACCAGTGAGTGAAGGAGAGCAGATATTTCTGGCTCTGGTCACAGTATTCATATTTGATACTTTATTAAGACTGTTCTTTAAGAAAAACAAAATATCTGACTGGAAAGTGAGGCTGAGAGATGCTAATTATGTACATAAGACTCTCAGAAGGTTTAGGAAGATAATAAAATTTGGATAGAGGGTAGAAATATTTGGAGCTTTGACAGAGGTGGAAATTTTTGAAGAAGATTTTGCTGCATGAGGAATCAACATAAGAAAATTCACAAGTTAGAGACGTAGAGTTGATATTACCATTGTGATTCATCAGTTACTAATGAAGCACATGGAGAAAAGGGAGTGAAGAGAAAATAAAGCTATAATGAATCAGATCATAATCTTAGAGGCCAGGCTATTCCAGTATTTGTATTCCAATGTGCTTGTACTTAATGAGTAAACTTGAAATATGTTTAAAGAAATTATGGGTTTTGTTTATTTTTAAAGAATATTAATAAAAATGTTTATCAATAGTTCAAATAACCTATAACCAGGCCTTTGCCTATGATTCATATCCAACAGTATATCCATGGAAAGGGAGAAGAACAAGGAAAAAAGGAGATGAGAGAGGAATATGATATCATTTTTAACATTCTAGTTAGATCATTCTGAAATTCTTATGGTATTTTCTCAACCATTTCTTGCTTTTAGAATGGCTATGTATTGAATTCATTGAAGATGAAAGAAACTAGTTGTGGAGTTGAAGGACTACTGCTACTGTGTAGCTGAAATAAAATAAAGACCTTAACTAGAATATTACAAGCCAAAAAATAAGATTTAAAGAGAATGATTAATGAAAGTTGCCAACTGATTAAATACAAGATCAATGATTTAAAATCCACATTCCATTATTACTAGTATCAGTAGAAGGAGAAACAGTAGTAACATTTGGTTATTGTTTTTAACTGCTGTCATTTTTTTTTTTAATAAAATTGAACTGTGTGCAACTTTAAAATTTTAATTTTTAAAAGAAGAAAAGGAAAAAAAAAAAAGAGAGAAAGTAGAAATCACACAANTCTTTTTTTTTTTTAATAAAATTGAACTGTGTGCAACTTTAAAATTTTAATTTTTAAAAGAAGAAAAGGAAAAAAAAAAAAGAGAGAAAGTAGAAATCACACAAACACCCACCAGAGAGAACAAATATTTTAGAAGGTGAACATTCTCTCTATGAAAGATAGATTATACAAGTGGGGCCATAATTTATGAACTGTTTGTTTTGGAAACAGCTTTTATAATGTTACAGTGGGCCATAGATGTATTCACATATCAATAAATATCCTTCGTAATGGTTGAACAATATGCCATCTTATAAAGGATCAATGTTTTAATTAGCTAATCCGGTACCAAAGACACTTGATTGCTTCTCTTTGTTTGATGCTATGAATAGAACTTCAGCCCTATACATATTTATTTCACAGGTATAAATGCCTAGATGAAGAATTTTTGTGTCAAGGAATAAACATATTTGACATGTAAATAGCTGTTGAAAAAGTCAATTTCAGACAAGTTATGCCAACTCATTGACATTTTATTTATTTATCTATTTTTGTATATGACAGCATCTGCCTCTTTAAAAGTTGATAAGTTGAATAACTGGGTTCTTTCACATTTTTCCTCTTCCTCTTTTTGGAGTTTATATCTATTCTTTGGTTATTAAAACAATTAAAAAATAAACATCTGAAATATGCTTTATCCTTTCAATGAAATTACTAACCAAATGTTCAGAGTATGCTGCCTGGAATTTTGGCAGGCATAGTTCCTAGTTTACTTCACTACTGTGAAAGAAATGCTTCATTGAAAAATCAGTCATTTGAAGAATTTACTTTTGTACCAATATCTTTAATGTCTGGAAAATATCAGACATTGTGGGGTGTTTCATATTTGAGATTTGGGTTGTTGCTGTAAGAGAATGGACTTTCAGTTCAGTTTAGTTCAGTTGCTCAGTCGTGTCTGACTCTTTGTGACTCCATGGACTGCAGCACTCCAGGCTTCCCTGTCCATCACCAACTCCTGGAGCTTACTCATGGATCTTGAGTAACTGGTTTTGAACCCTTGCCCCATCCAGTATCTGAGGAAATTCTGCGTGAGATATTTTACTTCATGTAATCTCAGTATCTTCTGCTGAATATTTAGGATCTCATATATGTCAGAAAATAAGGACATAGTAAGAAATCAATCAATGTTAGTTTCACTTCTTTTGTGTTCTAGCACAGTAAACATTTTATATATTTTTATATATTTTTAGTATATTTTATATATTTTTAATACTGAAACAATCTTTTATCTTTTATCACCTCTAAAAATGTTCTATTCTAATATGATCTTATTTAGCAACTGTTTTGTAATGTATATTTTTAACTGTTTTTTGTAAATGTATATTTTTAATACTGAAATAATCTTTTATCGCCTCTAAAAATATTCTACTCTAATATGATCTTATTTAGCAACTGTTTTGTAAATGTATACAGCTCAAGCAAATTGAGTAGAAACAGTAGTACTGAATATATCTATGTCTTGCTTCTCAGGCTATCGATTATTTGCAGTTTTTAAATAGCCCACCCTAAGGCTTTTATCCATAACAGAAAGTTGGCTATTCATCTTTTTGAGTAAGAACACTATTCTCCATAGTTGTCAGTTTTTGCATAAATATTTTCTTTCGCTCCCCCCCGCCCCCTCCACAAACACACACACACAATATCCTTTCCTTTGTCTAGTTTGGCTTAGTACAAGCAAATATTCACACATGAAGAGATGAGTGATACTATTGCATTACATGTTCAGGTTTAAGAATTTGAGTAGGAAGGCTAACAATACAACATAAAAAAGAAAATTCTAATTTAAATCAATTTTAAAATGTATTTTTTATATTAACAAATGGGAAAACATTTTGTGCTTACATGGCTCCAATATGCTCTAGTTTCAGGAAGCTAAAAATTACTAGTTCAAAAGCTTTCTGGGATAAAATATTTCTCATTAATATACAACAAAGTTAGAAGGTACTTGTTCACTGATTTTTAATCAGTTTATGACATGGACTGCAAGGCTCCTTCAAAAGGAGATTCTGCTTGACTAATAATAGATTAGCAGTAATCCAATGATCTGTCCACGCATTAAGGATAAAATTTGTTTTTCTACTGATCAGTTCTTTTCCTAGTTAAATGAATTGTCTAACTTTTGATAGAACTATCTAACAAAAGAGCTTTGGATGAAATTTACAGACCTTATAGGGTTCCCTTTAGCTTCCAATGTTTAAATTAGAAACCCTTGTATTAAGATTAAAATGGAAAAAAGAGCTTATCCAATTGCAGATATGTCAACTCTTGTTTATTATGAGCACTGAATTCTACCTTAGTTCATAAATAAAGTTAATATATGAGAAGAGAGGCAATGCTTGAAGGCAGAAGAAATATTAGAAGTAAATTATCCTTATTTCATCAGTTAGATCAGAGAAGGCAATGACACCCGACTCCAGTACTCTTGCTTGGAAAATCCNAAGTTAATATATGAGAAGAGAGGCAATGCTTGAAGGCAGAAGAAATATTAGAAGTAAATTATCCTTATTTCATCAGTTAGATCAGAGAAGGCAATGACACCCGACTCCAGTACTCTTGCTTGGAAAATCCCATGGACGGAGGAGCCTGGTGGGCTGCAGTCCATGGGGTCGCTAAGAGTTGGACATGACTGAGCAATTTCACTTTCACTTTTCACTTTCATGCATTAGAGAAGGAAATGGCAACCCACTCCAGTATTCTTGCTTGGAGAATCCCAGGGACGGGGGAGCCTGGTGGGCTGTCGTCTATGGGGTCGCACGGTGTCTGACACGAATAAAGCGACTTAGCAGCAGCAGCAGCAGCATCATTTAGAAAAAGATTCTAGTATTTTTATATCAATAATTACACCTCAGTAGCAATTATTAAACTCATTGATGGCTATTACTATCAATAATAATTACTAAATATACTAATGATTAAGACTTACATCTTTAAAACTTAGGAGACTCTATAATTTGTAGAATTTTTTCTTAAATGCATATTGTGCCTTTTCTTACATATGTCTAAATGTTTGTATCCATATAAAGATTCTACTAAAACTAATTGTACTTAATGTAATCTCATGCAGATAAAAGCTCTTTTGAACTGAAATGTGTGACATAGTATCTGTTTAAAAAAACGAATTTTCTGAGTTTCTAAAGCTTTAGCTTTAAAATGACCCAAATTCAGTTACCACACTAGTTTAAAAAAAAATGACTTTGAACTTTGCTTTTGACATTTAAAGTATGAATTCAATCAGATGTTACACTGTTAATCAAAACTATTAGAAAACAATGCTAGGTATCAAATATTCTTGCTTAATATTTACAGTCCTGTGAAACTCTCATTATTATGTCACTTTTTCCAGTGAATACACAAAAAATAAAGTTTATGTCTTAGTGATCATTTGAATATGAAAGAGGAAGAAGAGAGAGATCATTTGTAATGCCCATATTTTTTTAATGTAAGCAAATTGATTTGATGATGACATTTCTTATTAATAGTTGAGGCTGGAGTAGAAATTTTTAGGTTTGAAAGTGTAATTAGGTTTGGCTTATGTTTGAACTGCCTTTGAGAAGACCACTAAAGAAGTTAAGTGGATAATTGTTACTATCAGTCTGGGTGGAATTTCTATCTTAAAGTTATGTAATTGGGCTGTCACTTTTTTTGTTTACATTGAATTATATATGTCTTTACTAAGTATTATTGTAAATTAAGTTTATTAATATAGCTAGTAACTTCATATATAGACATTTCTTTATTGATTGTATTTTATTTTTAATGTTATTCAGCATAATTAGTTAATCCTATTTAAAAATAATTTTTCTATTCCATGACATTGTTGAGTACAGAAGAGATGGTAAGGGTGAAATGGTCTAATGATATCAACCCATGCCAATATTTAATTTCAATTTTGAGCTTTTGATTATCATAAAATTGCTAGTTATAACATCCACATGCATATAAACACATGTGCTAGCTTCGGTTTAATGTCAAATCAAGTTTTTCTATTTCTATATTGCCAAATTAGATGGGAATTACAGGAATTGCGTATATACAAAATATGTTTAAATAAGCTCATAAATAAAGAGAAAATAAATCTGGCTGTTGCCTCAATTAAAGTGATGACATTTATTGATGCTTATAATAACCACATTACTGAGAAAAAAAAGAAACACAACTAAAAGTCTGGTCTTAACACTCTACAGTCTAGAGAGGGATAAAACATGTATACAATAAACCATGAGCCAAGTTAGTCTTAGATAAGCATCAGATGCAAGATCCAAGTGGTTTTGATGTCTTGATCCAATCCCATCTGTGGATTAATTCATGTAATTCTAAAACAGGAAAATATCTAGTCATTTTAGACATTTTATTTTGTTTTATTAGGAATCTTACTTTGTATGGACTATAGAATCTCTTGAAGTGGTGATTGAAAGTGTTTTTCTAGCCTTTTCATTCTGATGCTACTCAGATATTTTATTAGAAGTAGAAATATTATTACTTCATGTGGTGTAAAATAATAAGAAATACCGTAAAAAAAGTTGGCTCTTACATCTTTGTTGATGGCTTTTTTATACTTTATTGCTTGTTTATAGCACAGAATGTTTTCTCTAAAAAAGAAGCCTATTGCTATTGTAGCAGTAATGTGGTACCAATAAAATGATGACAATTGCTTTCCTTCAAGAAATGCAACTGCAGTTTCCAATTTAACTCCCTAAAGTGTATATTTGAACAATTGTCTTTTTCTACTACACATAGAGTTTTCATAATAATTAGATAATAGGTTTGTTATGATCCTCTACATTGGAAGTTCAGTGATGATGTATGTAAATACTAAAACAGACCTTGCCCTCCCAGTCTCTCAAGATATTTTGTAATTATATGAAATATTCAAGATATTCCATTTCTTTATTATTAAATAGAAGAATGCTGTTAATGTAATATCTTATGTACAATGGCGGCATTTGACTACTTTTGTAAAATCAGACATTGATAGTCTTTAAATTAGATCAATAATCATAGGTATTATATTTCATAGATATGTTACATGTGTGTGTATATATAATGCCTAATAATATCATATAGTGTGTACATTCACACATATACGCACATACATATTTTTCTAAAACCAAGCTGAAGCAAACCTTCAAATCTCTTAATTCCCACAGGATCTTCTGCTTCTCCTTGATTTCTTATCTCCCTCACTTCCTGCTTCCCTCTCTCTTTCTCTTTTCCTCCCTTCTTTCTCCCCCTTTTTTTTTCCTTAGATAATTAAAATGTAACCATATATCACTCCTCTTCTTGAAATCCAGTTTTGTGCCTTGTGTTATGTGCAATATCCTAGATGATTAGTGACAAACTTAGTTACATTTTCCATGTTTTCATGGAACTTGAGGTGCTGGAAAGACAATGTGAACAAATAAAACATATGTAAGTATTCTGTAGAGGTAGAATAAGTATTCTATATTGCCAGCGATAACAAAGCTTAATATCATTTGTTAAATGGTAGCCATTATTTGTCCATAGAAAATAAAATTGCTTTGAGACTGAAGCATTAAAACATTATTTGAAAAACATTTGAAAAAGAATGAGAGGAGACAATACAGTGTATCAGTTTTTAAAGTAAACAGTTTAATTCATTTGAAGTAAGAGTTTAAAAAATACTAGTTTCAGGTTATTGGATAGTATTTTTATAGAATTACTTTTATTTATGTGAAAATAGTCTTTTTTAATATAAATTTATTTTAATTGGAGGCTAATTACTTTACAATATTGTATTGGTTTTGCCATATGTCAACATGAATCTGCCATGGGTGTACACATGTTCCCCATCCTGAACCCCCCTCCCACCTCCCTCCCCATACCATCCCTCTGGGTCAGCCCAGTGCACCAGCCCCAAGCATCCTGTATCATGCATTGAACTTGGACTGGCAATTCGTTTATGTAAAAATAGTCTTAATTAGAAAATGATATGTGTAGAAGTGAGAAAGGCACAGGTCCCTCTGTATTATTTATTAATCATCTAAATATTCTCCCTTTGAAAGTATATAGCATACATTTTATGCTTAAGGCTCCCACATAGAGGGAACCTTTAATATTAGTGTCTGGCTTTTTCCTTTTAATGTAGAGAGCTATATTTCTTTGGGGAAATTTATGTGGTGATTCTTCAGCAACAGGATTGCTAGATAATTAGCTGAATAAACATCATGTTCCTATGAAGCTGCCCATGAAGCCTTTAAAATTCTTAGTTATTGAAAGTCACTATTTAAACATGACACATAATGATGACAAGGTACTGAATCCCAGAATTGGAAAAATAGAACTTTCCAATTCTATTTCCAAATTTATCATAATGGAAAGGATGGTAAAGTCTATGGCATTGTTTGATTTTTTTCTAAAATACTTAATTTTCTATACATAATTTATGTGTATGTAAGAATAGATGTTGTTAAGGCAGTATAAATTGCTTCATTACATGCCTGAATGTTTAAGATTCCAATAAAATGTTATTTTTCATTTCTTAGGTAAAATGAGAAATTTCAGTTTCTTAGGATGGTCATGTAAATGATCATGTTAGAACAACTACCAGTTTCAGAAAACACAGAACATGTCAAGAGTTACATAGGCATGTTGGCCTCTCTTTTCTACATCCCACATCCCAAGCACAACCCAAATCAAGAATTTGAAAGGTACTGCAAAATAAACTGTATTTAAGACTCTACCATCCTCACCATCTCAATTGTCCAGCCATCCAGGACACCATAACCTCATGCTTGGGTACTGAAAGCACCTTTTAACTTGTCTCATTGCTAGCAAATTTGATTCTATTCTTGTCTCCTATTGACTGTTCTCCAGAAACAAAATGATGCTATTAATATATGAATCAAACCATGTCAGTCCTTCACTCTAAACCCTCTAGTGTCTTCCAGTTTGACTTGATAAACTCCAAAATATTTAGGTTCTTGTACCGAGGTACTTCTGTAAACTGTCTGCTATCATTCTCCTTTCACTGGTTATTAATTAGGTGAATTTTTTTGAAGTGTGCATATATTGTTAGCACCTAACAGGCTAAACAAATGAAAGACAAATATCCATAGTTTTAATTTAATTGAACTATTTAAAAAAGCACTTGGGACCAGATTCATTCATTGCCTTGGATATTCTCATTTGGCCATTAAATGTTTCCTTTAAATAATGTGGATATCACAGTCGTTGTTGTTTAATTGCCGAGTCATGTCTCTTTTGCAGCTCCATGGACTGTAGCTCTTCAGACTCGTCTGCCCATGGGATTTCTCAGGCAAGAGCACTGGAGTGGATTGCCATTTCCTTCTCCATGAATCTTTCTAACCCAGGGATCAAACCCAGCATTGTCAGATGGGTACTTTACTACTGAGCCACCAGGGAAGCCCATTATGGTCATTAAATATCAATGAAAACATAGCACCTGTAACATGTAGAGAATTTGATGTGATCTCACACACACAAAAAAACATTGCTGGCTGGAAGTATTCTGGAAGCAAATAATTTGGCAAGGTTCCAAATGAAATTAAGCAAAAGCAAAACTGAGTTCTTCTTGCCCGGATTAAATATGTCAGGGCTTTCAGGTCTCATCTTCTCTTTAGGTCAAGGATAAGTGTCCTACCATATCATGCTGCACTACCTAATTAAGTGCTTTGTGAAAGGTTTGTAGTTTGCTTTACTTTAAAGCATATTGCAGCAACCACTGCCGCAGGGAAGATGATTCCCTTTCCTTGGTTTGTTGCAGTGGTGTAAGCCTGTGGTCACAAGTGAATGTATGCTTTCTATGTCTTTTACCTTGTATTGTTAGGAGGAAAAAATATCTGCCGATTAAAAGAAAAGAATGCAGTTATCAGCAATGTGTAACTTTGATTATTTTCTGAACGGCACACATTTGAAATCATAGATAATTTACCAGTTTGTATTATAATGATAATAGACTTTATTTCATTTTCTATCATTTTACATTACATAGCTAAAAGAATAGATGTTTTATTCATTCATTTAGCCAAATTATTTTCCGAGCACCTATTTATTATATGTCAGACTCTCTTCTAGGTATTTGGGATTCAACATTATTGATGGGTCAAAGCAACTACTATTAAGTACACACTAGGCACCAGACATGGTGCTAAATTCTTGATATACTTTTCTCATTTAAATTTTTAAATATGATAGATTGTATTTTTTAAAGAATATTTATATTCTCTGCAAAATGAGAGGACAGTACAGATAGTTTCTACATGTGCTCTGCCCCTCTAAACCCACAAGGTCTCCTACTATCTATTGGATTGGCCGAAAAGGTCATTCAGGTTTTTCCCTAAGATGTTATGGAAAAGCCTAAATGCCAAAGTAGTACATCTCTTTCACAAAAGTGCTACATTTGTTACAAGTGATAAACCTACATTGACAGACCATTACCATCCTAACTCAATAGTTTACCGTAAATTGTACATTCCATGGCTTTTGACAAATGTTTAATGACATATATCCACCATTAATGTTTATAGAATAGTTTCACAGCTATAAATTTTTTCCGTGTTCTACCTGTTTATTCCTTACTGATATTTTAACTCTCTAAAGTTCGGGCTTTTCCAGAGTGTTATGTAGTTGGAATAATATATTAGGTAGCCTTGTCAATTTGTCTTTCTTCATTTAATAATTTGTTTTTAAGATTCCTGCCAGTCATTTCATGGCTTGATAGCCATTTATTTTTAGTGTTGAAAAATATTCTATTCTATGAATATACCACAGTTATTTTACCTATTCACTTACTGAAGAAGGTCTTGGTTGCTTCCTAGTTTTGGCAATTGTAAGTGAAGTTGCTTTAAATTGCTGTGCCCAGGTTTTTATATGGACATAGTTTTTCATATAATTTAGGTAAATATCTGGGGGGGAAACTGCTGGGAAGATTGAAGGCAGGAGGAGAAGGGGACGACAGAGGATGAGATGGTTGGATGGCATCACCTTATGGATGGACATGAGTTTGAGCAAGCTCTGAGAGTTGGTGACGGACAGGGAGGCCTGGCGTGCAGCAGTCCATGGGGTTGCAAAGAGTCGGACATGACTGAGCAACTGAACTGAACTGAATTAAGGAAATATCAAGGTGTTTGGTTGTTGGATCTTACAACAAGACTGTATTTAGCTTTGTAAGAAACTGGCAAATTGTCTTCCAAAGTGGCAGTACCATTTTGCATTTTCACCAACAGTGAATGAGAACTCCTGCTGCACTGTACTCTGGCCAACATTTGGTGTTTTTAACATTTTGCATTTTTACCATTCTACTATGTGTGTGGTGGCATTTCATTGTTTTAATTGGAATTTCCTGACAGCATATGTTGAGCATCTTTTCACGTGCCTGTTTTCAATGTGTGTCTTTTCTCATGAGGCATTGATTCAGGTGTATTGGTCATTTTTTAATTGGGTTGTATATTTTATTATTGATTTTAAAGAGAGTTTTGTATGTTTAGAGAACAATCTTTTGTGAAATGTGTCTTTTGAAAATAATTTCTCCCACTCTATGGCTTGTCTTCTGATTATTTTGATCATAAAACTTTATGGTAATATTATAGAATGATTTTTATGATCCCCACTTAAAGGCAATTAGGTTTAGAATAAATATCATCCCTATCTCAAAGGGGCCTATACAGCCTTTTCAGATAACTCTAATTTACATGCAATCTTCAGTTCAAAAATTAGTTCACTTTGTGGAAAAGGGTTATTCTTAAATGTAACTTGCACATACCCTTGTAATAATGCCAACTGGATGAAATCATTTAAAAGTTTCTTAAAGTCATTGTTATGACCAACTTTTATGTTAGGCAACATTACAGGGATCCTTTCAGTATTTCTTAAAGAGGGTAAATCACTCATAACTTGTCAGGGCTTCCCTGGTGGCTCAGATAGTAAAGAATCTGCCTGCAAAGTGGGAGAACTGGGTTCGATCCCTGGGTTGGGAAGATCCCCTGGAGGAGGGCATGGTAACCCACTCCAGTATTCTTGCCTGGAGAATCCCCATGGACAGAGTAGCCTGGGGAACTACAGTACCCGGGGTTGCAAAGAGTAGGACACACATGAACACCTAAGCACAGCACAGCACATAAACTTGTCAAGCAAGTCTTAGGTGTATATGTGCATGCTACATCCATGTGTAGACCTCAGTTGACATTGTATTGCTTTTGACGTGGTAGCTGCTTCTAACAAATCTCATAATCATATTATTTTAACCTACTGTAGACTTTAACTTTTCACATTCATGCACTGGAGAAGGAAAGGCAACCCACTCCAGTGTTCTTGCCTGGAGAATCCCAGGGATGGGGGAGCCTGGTGGGCTGCTGTCTATGGGATAGCACAGAGTCAGACACGACTGAAGCGACTTAGCAGCAGCAGCAGAAGACAAGAAGTAGATCTCCAAACTTTAAGATGAATAACTTTCTATGAATAATATTTATTTTCTTTATTGAAATGATTTTACACAATTTATTTGGAATGCTCAGGTGCCATTTTTATGTGTTCTTCAGTTCAGTTCAGTCACTCAGTCGTGTCCGACTCTTTGTGACCCCATGAATCGCAGCACGCCAGGCCTCCCTGTCCATCACCAACTCCCGGAGTTCAATCAGACTCACATCCATCGAGTGTGTGATGCCATCCAGCCATCTCATCCTCGGTTGTCCCCTTCTCCTCCTGCCCCCAATCCCTCCCAACATCAGAGTCTTTTCCAATGAGTCAACACTTTGCATGAGGTGGCCAAAGTACTGGAGTTTCAGCTTTAGCATCATTCCTTCCAAAGAAATCCCAGGGTTGATCTCCTTCAAAATGGACTAGTTGGATCTCCTTGCAGTCCAAGGGACTCTCTCAAGAGTCTTCTCCAACACCACAGTTCAAATGCATCAATTCTTCGGCGCTCAGCTTTCTTCACAGTCCACTTCTCATATCCATACATGAGTACTGGAAAAACCGTAGCCTTGACTAAACGGACTTCTGTTGGCAAAGTAATGTCTCTGCTTTTGAATATGCTATCTAGGTTGGTCATAACTTTTCTTCCAAGGAGTAAGCTTCTTTTAATTTCATGGCTGCAGTCACCATCTGCAGTGATTTTGGAGCCCCAAAATATAAAGTCTGACACTGTTTCCACTGTTTCCCCATCTATTTGCCATGAAGCGATCGGACCAGATGCCATGATATTCATTTTCTGAATGTTGAGCTTTAGGCCAAC
>SJYV01056181.1:321404-336162 GCA_006410875.1 Neotragus pygmaeus
TGTTCAGCTTTAGCATCATTCCTTCCAAAGAAATCCCAGGGTTGATCTCCTTCAAAATGGACTAGTTGGATCTCCTTGCAGTCCAAGGGACTCTCTCAAGAGTCTTCTCCAACACCACAGTTCAAATGCATCAATTCTTCGGCGCTCAGCTTTCTTCACAGTCCACTTCTCATATCCATACATGAGTACTGGAAAAACCGTAGCCTTGACTAAACGGACTTCTGTTGGCAAAGTAATGTCTCTGCTTTTGAATATGCTATCTAGGTTGGTCATAACTTTTCTTCCAAGGAGTAAGCTTCTTTTAATTTCATGGCTGCAGTCACCATCTGCAGTGATTTTGGAGCCCCAAAATATAAAGTCTGACACTGTTTCCACTGTTTCCCCATCTATTTGCCATGAAGCGATCGGACCAGATGCCATGATATTCATTTTCTGAATGTTGAGCTTTAGGCCAACTTTTTCACTCTCCACTTTCACTTTCATCAAGAGGCTTTTTAGCTCCTCTTCACTTTCTGCCATAAAGGTGGTGTCATCTGCATATCTGAGGTTATTGATATTTCTCCCAGCAATCTTGATTCAAGCTTGTGCTTCTTCCAGCCAGCGTTTCTTATGATGTATTCTGCATATAAGGTAGATAAGCAGGGTGACAATATACAGCCTCAATGTACTCCTTTTCCTATTTGGAACCAGTCTGTTCCATGTCCAGTTCTAACTGTTGCTTCCTGATCTGCATTCAGGTTTCTCAAGAGACAGGTCAGGTGCTCTGGTATTCCCATCTCTTTCAGAATTTTCCACTGTTTATTGTGATCCACATGGTCAAAGGTTTTGGCATAGTCAATAAAGCAGAAATAGATGTTTTTCTGGAATTCTCTTGCTTTTTCCATGATGCAGCGGATGTTGGCAATTTGATCTCTGGTTCCTCTGCCTTTTCTAAAACCAGCTTGAACATCTGGAAGTTCACGGTTCACATATGTATTCTTAAAAGTGTTTTAATCGATAAGTAATTACCAGTTAAATGTAGTGTTGTCATGAACTGCTTATGCTTAATGTATGTATGTATAATTTATTGATATTTGCAAGTATATACTTAGACATGGGTATAAATATAATTTACATATTTCTCATACTGAAATCATTACTAATTCAAGGATTAAACAAGAGTATAAAACTTTTTACTGCTCATGGAATTATGCATGCCATACTTCAGTATTTCTATAAATTCTTACTCACTAAAAATATTAAGAGACAATAGGTTTATTTAAGTCTTTCGGTATGATCACCTGCCCATTACATGATATTGAAGAAGCATTATAATGTAGCCTAGGGTTGAATAAAAAGAGTATACTTTGTAAGAATGAGTTATCAGAACCCAGTCCATTATTTTCAGCTGAAGTCTTTGATCTAAGAGAGTGGCCTTGTAAGATTTCAATTTTGTAACCTTAACCCTCCTTTCATCATGTTCTAAGTGAGGTCTGTAATATCTTCACTACATCAAAGCAAAAGAAAAAAAGTTCCTATGTGGTAGAAATTACCAAAAGCACCCCATTTAAATAAGTCTTCTATTGAAAATAATAAGAGATTTCAAGACTTTTATAAAGGAGTAAGAAGAAGAGTCTAATTTGTCTTTATTACTTCAGATACCATGTGTCCTTTGTTAATCATCTATTAAAACCAAATACCTTTAGGGAAAGGAGACCCTGAAGTGTATCAAAAAGTAAAATACTGTCAACATCTGAAACACTAATTTTCAGTGCTGGTCTTGATGTCTATAAGCAAACCATTTCAAGGCTTTTATTTGGACTGCTTCTTCCTGCCATTGATTTATAACATGGTGTTTGAGTAATAATTTTCTCATGATGTTCAGTATAGCTTCTAAATATGAAAACAGGTAAGCAGCCCATTGGAATGCCCAATTATGATAGAAACTTGAGGCTAGTTTTGTTTATGTATATGTATAAATAAAGGTATGATGTTTTTGTTTTTTTTATTTTTACTTTATTTTACTTTACAGTACTGATCTTGGTTTTGGCATACATTGACATGAATCCGCCACGGGTGTACATGAGCTCCCAAACACGAACACCCCTCCCACCTCCCACCCCACATCATCCCTCCAAATCATCCCCGTGCACTAGCCCCAAGCATCCTGCATCCTGCATCGAACATAGACTGGTATTCGTTTCTTGCATGATAGTATACATGTTTCAATGCCATTCTCCCAAATCATCCCACACTCTCCCTCTCCCTCAGAGTCCAAAAGTCCGCTCTACACATTTGTGTCTCTTTTGCTGTCTTGCATACAGGGTCATCATTACTATCTTTCTAAATTCCATATATTTTTAAAATTTTTATTGAAGTAGATTTACAAAATTAGTTTCAGCAGTACAACATAATATTCAATGTATTTAAAGAGTATATTTCATTAGATGTATTACAAAATAATGATTGTATTTCCTTGTGCTGTACAATGTTTCTGTTGCTTATCTATTTTGGGCATAGTGGTTTTTAACTGTTAATCCCATCCTGCTATATTGTTCTGCCTTTCTTCTCCCCACTGATAACAACTCGCTTGTTTTCCTTATCTGTGAATCTGTTTCTATCTTGTTATATATCAATATATTGATCTGTTTTACTTATTAGATTCCTTACATTAGTGATAACATAACTGCATTTATCTTTCTGTGTCTGACTTTTTTCAGTAAGCATAATGATCTCTAGGTCCATCCATGTTGTTGTAGATGGCAGAAATTCATTTTTGTAGATAAATAATATTTCATTGTGTAAATATCCATATCTATTCTATCCATTCATATGTTGATGAGTATTTGGTTTCCTTCCGTATCTTGGCTATTGTAAATAATACTGCTGTGAACATTGTGGTACATGTATCTTTTCAAATTAGTAGGTTCATCTTTTTCCAAATATATACCTAAGAGTGGAGCTGCTGGATCATACGCTAGTTCTATTTTTTGTGTTTTGGGAACCTCCATACTGTTTTCCATACTAAGTACACAAATTTACATCACAACCAACAGTGTATGAGTATTCCATTTTCTCTATTTCTTATTTGTGTTATTTTTGATGATAGCCATTCTGACAAGTATAAGGTGATATCTCACTGTGGTTTTGATTTGCATTTCCCTGATGATTAGTGATGTAGAACATCTTTTCATGTGTCAGTCATCTTTGTTTCATCTCTAGAAAAGTGTCTATTGGGACAGTCTGTCCAATTTTAAACTGGCTTTTTAAAAAATATTGAGTGGTATGAGCTATTTATACATTTTGGATGTTTGTTGTGTTTAGTCATTAGTTGTGTCTGACTGTTTTGTGACCCCCATGGACTGTAGCCCTTCAATTCCTCTGTCCTTGGAATTTCCCAGGCAAGTATACTGGAGTGGGTTGCTATTTCCTACTACAGTGAGTCTTCTGGACCCAGGGATTGAACTTGCATCTCCTGCGTTGGCAGGCAGATTCTTTACCACTGAGTCACCAGGGAAGCCAGGTTAATATTTTGGGTATTAACCCTTTTTTGGTCATATCATACATGCATTTTCTTCCATTCAGTAGGTTTTATTTTTGTTTCATCATTGGTTTCCATTTCTTGTGGATTTAATTAGGTCTCACTTGTTTGTTTTTGCCTTTATTTCTTTTGCCTTAGGAGACACATCCAAAAGCATACTGCTATCATTTATGTCAAAGACTGTTCTTGTTCTTCCTATGTTCTCTCCTAGGAGTTTTAGGGTTTCAGGACTTACATTTAGGTTTTTAATCCACGCTATTTTTTTTTTTATGTGGGATGAGGAAATGTTCTGATTTCATTATTCTACATGTAGTCACCACCCAGTTTTCCCAGTACCAATTGTATCTTTTCTCCTGCTTTCCTTTTTTCTTGAGATTAATTGAGCATATAAGCATAAATTTGTTTCTGAACCATTATTCTGTTTCCCTAATCTGTGTGTCTGTTTTTGTGCCAGTACCATCTGGTTTTGATTGCTATAGCTTTGTAGAGTAGTGTGAAGTCTGGTATGATACTTCTACTTTGTTCTTTTTTTCTCAAGATCACTTTGACAAATTTGGGTCTTCTGTGCAAGCCAAGTTGCTTCAGTCATGTCCGAATCTTTGTGACCCTATGTACTGTAGCCTATCAGGCTCCTCTGCCAAAGGATTCCCCAGCAAGAATATTGGAGTGGGTTGCCATACCCTTCTCCAAGGGATCTTCCCCACACAGGGATCGAACCCGATTCTCATTTCTCCTGCATTGGTAGGTGGTTTCTTTACCACTAGTGCCACTGTAGTTCCATAAAAATTTTAAGGTTGTTTGCTCTAGTTCTGTGAGAAAGGTCATGAGTATTTTGACAGGGATTATATCAAGTCTGCAGACTACTTGGAGTAGTATGGAAATTTTAACAAAATTAATTCTTCTAGTCCAAGAGCTTGGGATAGTTTTCCACTTCTTTATATTACTTTCAGTTTCCTTCATCACTATTTTTATAGTTTTCAGCATACAAGTCTTTCGCCTCCATGATTAACTGTTTTTCCCAGGTAATTATTATTTTTGATGCTGTCTTAAATGGAATTATATTTTTCTTACATTCTCTTTATTTTGACAGTTTTTTGTATATTATTATATATTAGATTATTTCACAGATTACACATTATTATTTACAATCTACAAATGAGGCTGCAAATATTTTAGGGTTGTTAACCAGTATTGAAATACTCATTCAGGTGACATATAGCACAACAAGGACTCCTACTAGTCCTTCTAATTCTAATTTCAGGTAGAGTCAACAATTTGTACATAATATCTGCTTACTAAGAAATCACTGCTTCAAACATATTTTGTGTCTTCTAATGATACATGAAATGTATCTTCAGTATTTAAGTATATGTGCTTCTCCAGGGTACAATACTATATTCTGGAAAGCTATTCCTCATTCTCTGCTGGGAAAATTAGTATTTACCATTTAAGACCCAGCTTGTTAGATTAAAAAAAGAATTCTCTTCAAAAGAAAAAAAACAGTATGATTAAATATCAAAATCAGCAAGACAAATACCGTTCTTTAGGTATCTCATGTTTAATGTTATGTGAAAATAGATGAGAAAGAAGTGAAGGAATTGGAGCAACAAATCAGGTTGGCAGAAGGAGTGGGGAGAAAAAGGGCAAAGTGATAGAAAAGCTTGGAACATGTACATACTGCTGTATATTTAAACTGGATAACCAACAAGGTGCCACTGTATAGCACAGGAAACTGTTCAATATTATATGGCAGCCTGGATAGGAGGGGAGTTTGGGGGAGAATGGATACATGTATATCTATGGTTGAGTCCCTTGCTGTCCTCCAGAAACTACTATAACATTGTGAATTGGCTATGCACCAATAAAAAATAAAAAGTTAAAAAAAAAAAAACCTGTTGGCAACAACAAAGATGGTAGGTAAAGAAAATACAAATGATAGAACTAAATTTGCTATAGATATTGATGGAAAGGGAGAAATCAAAAATTTGTGAATAAAGAGGAAGTTTCTTATGAAGCAAGTTGAATATTGAGGTATATCTGAGACCTACCAGTTATCTCTCATCTGGGAATGTGAGTTTAAATTTTAGAAGCAAATTCTCATTCAGAGATATAAAACTGATACATAAATTTCATATGAATGTATGAGGTCAGGTTTCCATAGAAAGTTTATGAAGAGGAGGTACCCCAGAACGTACTCATCAGGAAGATTAACACTTAGAAGATTATGAGCAACTCTGCTGCTATTTTGCTAATACTATGGCTGAAAAGTTGCATCTTATTTTGATTTGCATTTCTTTGATTTTCTTAGTTGAATGTACTGCATAAATGTACTGAATGTTGCATCAAAACTACAAAATGTTTTGATGAAAGTAGTGAATATGTGGGCTTCCTCAGCCAGCAGTAAAGAATCTGCCTGCAATGCAGGAGCCACAGGGGATGTGGATTCAATCCTTGGGTCAGGAAGATCCCCTGGAGGGAAGCATGGTAACCCACTCCAGTATTCTTTTCTGGAGAATCCCATAGACAGAGGAGCCTGGTGGGCTTCCGTCCATAGTCCTGCAAAGAGTCGGACATGACTGAAGAGACTTAACACTCATGCACATTAATATTTTTGATTAGAAAAGAAAAATATTATGTTATCCTGAATGGAGTACAGTCAAACTAACAATTGTCTTAACACTTAACTTCCAGAACTTATTCAAAGCAATGTGGTGACATATGGATGGTTCAGCTAATCAACTACTAGGTGTAGGAGATTGTTCTTTAGAACCACGTGAATATAATAAGTCTCACAGTGCTAATCAGAAATGTAAAATAGGCACACTTTTTCAATCCTCCATACTTTGTCTTTTCCTAAAGGAAACACAATATACTACCACATATCTAAACTCTAATACATATACTCTGAACTTACCAGTTTTACTTTAAAAGATAGAAAAAAATAAAGACACATAAGTTACGGAATAAAATGCAAAATCATTTATTAGGTTTTCAAGCCAATCTTAAATCTGGAATGTTATATTTTGACAATAATACTGATAGAAAAATCAGGTAAATATGTTGTAATTTTATGTAAGTAATATATAATAGTAATATATAATAGTACCTCTGCTTTTAAGAATTTCATATATAATGACAGTTAATGTGAGCAATATTTTAGTTATCTATGATTGTTACATGATTTAATCTCACTAAAACTAGAATGGATATGTTAATACATCTTGATTTTTTCCTTTGCTTATTTTGAATGTAGACTGATCTATCAATTGTTTATGACTTTTGCTTATAAAACTCTTGCCCACATTAAGATCATGCAATCAGTTAAACACTAAGTTTCTTTCCATATATTTATGGGTAAATGAGTGCTGTTGAATTTAAGCAGTTTATTATCATTGCTGCCATTAACATTCTTCTCCAGACTTTGCTAATTTTGAGATGTATTGCATATTCTTTTCTGTTTGCCTCACAGTGAATATGTAGTATGAGAATGAATTGCTGTGTTCTAGAAGTAGTTTTACTTATACAATGGAAATAAGCAAATTTGGGATTCTGGTGTATTCTATTAATATATAACATGGATCAAAACATATGAAATGAGTCTTCTTGACAATTCTTGATACATTACTGTAGGGTATACAGTTTCAATTTACTTATTTTTAGGCCCTGAATAACATTTCAGTCTTGGCTTGTTTACTGCCTTTTAAACTCTTGCTCAATTCCCCCGGCTCATTCTCTGGACTTGGAAATTCAGACCTTATCACCTAGGCCCCATCGTTTGGCTGGTCAGAAATGCAGACACTGCCTGTGACGTTTGCTTCCTTTGTGAGCCTGGTTGCTGCTGCTAGTCTTCACTGTTACCTGAACTTTACTTCTTTGGTAGCTGTTTTAGCTAACGCCTCTCTGATGGATTTCATTTTTCTATTTTCTACCAACAGCTCATTTGAGGGTTTGGACTATTTGTTCAGTTTGAATTTTTGTTTCAAGAAAAGTTTAGAAATGTGAAAAAAGAAAATATAGCAGATATATCTTTATATTTTAGGTTTGCTTTATACAGAACGTAAAATTGACCTCATTAATAAATTCAAGCAATATTGAAGTCAAGTCCCAACTGTCACCACGCATAACCCAAAGTCTCTGCATTGCCCAGATGTCGTTAGATCTGGGTAATCTCTAAAATATTTTCTGCCTCTAAACACCTCAGTGACTTACCCAAACTACTATATTATTAAATATATATACATACATTTATTAACTATATATATAAAACAATTCTTTCAGAATCAACATAATAACTGTCAGAAAAACAAAACTCCAAATCTCACAAGAGGGTGAGGGAGTCAGGGAAAAAATAACTTCTTGAGTATATATATTATAGTTTCATTGCAAAGTAAATTTTGTTCTGAAATGAAGGAATATGCAGAGGACACATCATGGCTGTAGGTGCTCTTGAGAACTGAAGTGGTTGTCAGAGAGTTTCAGGAGCCCATAGTCTGAGCTTCCAGTTTGATTTTTTAGAGGATGGCAGAAAAGATTTAAAATATAGGGCATTCCCATGATATGGAGGTTAAGAGGAAATGTGCTAAACTAAGCCAAGACTCTGTCACAATGAGGGTGAATAAGAAGTAAACCCATTGCTCACACAGTTCCTCGGAGAAAGCTTAACATATCCTGATCTTGGCATCAGATAAAGGGAAAGACAGGTTTCCAATGAGAATTTATGATTACAAGCTAAATTTGATTTTTGGCCCATTTTCATATTATATGGAAAAATAATTTAAAGTGGTCTTGTAGAGGGAGTATACATATGAAACTGGGACAAGTAAGCATAAACATTCTTTGGAAAACTGCATATTTAACCCAAGCTTAAAAATAACAAAGCAGAATCATATAAATAGAAGTTGCATCCAGACATGCATATAAATCAGCAGAAAAACAAAAAGAGATCTTAATTATTGGCAGAAGAAACAGGCAGATTTCCTTCAAATGACTGATGGCTATTTTATTCCATGATTATTCAAAATTTTCCAACAATGGAAATTGGAAGACAGTAGAATTGTATCTTAAATTTACTGAGCAACATAAACATGCACACACACACTCACACACATGTACATGAACCAAAATCTAAGATAGAATTCTAGGCCCTAATAGTACCCAGTAAAATTATGATAATTGTCGATAAAATTATACCCAGTAGCCAGAGACACAATAAAGATATTAAAAGATAAAAAATAAGATAAATATTAAGCTTACCACCAATAGACCCTTGGTAAATGAAATTCTAAATAAGTGATTTTCAGAATAAATGTTATCCTAGATGGAAGATGTAAAATGGAAAGCTGTTGGTAAATAAATATAATTGTGAATATGTCTCTAAATATAAATAAGCATGAAGTGTATTCTGAACTAACACAAAAACTACTTCTACCAGCAGCAATAACAATGTCTCATCTATGGAGAGGGAAACAGTATAGATGAAAATGCTGCACAAAACTTGCATATAAATTTGATGGAAGTTGTTGGCATTAAAATACTTTATACTTTATTTTATTTGTATTGTTAAAGAGAAGCGTAAACACGAATGATAAAAGCAAGGGATAACACTAAAAGATTAGACATGAAGATTATAACTTCCAAAAAAATAGAGGGGCAAATGAAATAATGAAAAGGAAAGAACATATCATTCAAAAAACCAAAAAAAGAGCAAGAGATGGGGGAAATCCACCTGAGTCTGATTCTAGAGTTTATCCTTATTGTAGCACCTTTTGAATACGCCCCAAACCCTAGAATATAATATAGCTTTGATTCTAAAGTACTGAAAAGTTAAATAAGAAACATTTTAACTATTTGATTTTTTTCAAGCAAATAATATTTCTATATCTTTACAATGATAAAAATGCTGCTATGAACATTGAGATGGAAGCATCTTTTTGAATTAGTTATTTTCAGATATATACCCAGGAATGGCATTGCTGGGTTGTCTGATAGTTTCATTTTTAGTTTCTTTGAGAAACCTTCATATTGTCTTCTACAGTGGCTGCATCAGTTTGCATTCCCACTAATAATCCATTTGTTTTCTTTTTCTCCACATCCTCGCCAAGATTTTTAATTCATGTTCTTTGTAAAGAGTGCCATTCTGATGGGTATGTGGTGGTTTGGATTTTTGTTTACCTAATGATTAGCAATGTTGAGCATTTTCTTCATGTGCCTGTTGGCTATTTGTATGCCCTCTTTGGAAAAATGTCTATTCATTTCTTCTGCCCATTTTTAAATGTAATGTTGATTTGTATAATCTATTTTTATATGTTAAATATTAATCTTTTATCTGTCATATCATTTGCAAATATTTTCTGCCATTCGATAGATTGTCGCTTCGTTTTGTTGATGTTTTCCTTTGCTGTGCAAAAGCTTTTAAATTTAATTAGGTCTCATTTGTTAATTTCTGCTTTTATTTTGCATTAGGAAACATCCAAAAACATGTTACTATGATTTATGATAAAGAGTATTCTGCCTATGTTATTGTCTAGGAGTGTTACAGTATCTGGTTTTCCATTTAGATCGTTCATTCATTTTGAGATTTTTGTTATATGTTATTAGGGAATGTTCTAATTTCAGTCTCTTACATGTAGCTGTTCTGTTTTCCTAGCACCACTTACTGAAAAGACTTTCTTTTCTCCCCTGACTATATTTGTCTCCTATGTTGTAGTTAACTGTAAGTGCATGGGTTTATATCTGGGTTTTCTATCTTATTCCATTGATCTATATGTTTGGTTTTGTGCCAGCACCATAGTGTTTCGATTGCTATAGCTTGGTAGTTTAGTCTGAAGTCAAGGTGATGATGCCTTCAGCTCCATTCTTCTGCTCAAGTTGTCTTGGCTGTTCAGGTCTTGTGTGTTTCAATGCAAACTTTAAATTTATTTTTCTATCTCTGTGAACAATGTATTTTGATAGAGATTGAATTTAATTTGTGGATCACCTTGTGTGGTATGATCATTTAAGAATCATGTTGATTCTTCCAATCCAAGAATACTGTATATCTTTCCATCTGTTTGTGTTGCCTTCCATTTCTTTCACTGATGTCTTAAAGTTTTTAGAGTACAGATCTTGTTGCCTCCTTAGGTTGGTTTACTTCTATGTATTTTACATTTTATGGCTAAATAATAAATGGGAATGTTTCCTCAATTTCTCTTGCTAATGTATAGAAGTGTAAGTGATCTCTGTATATCAGCTTTGTATCCTGGAACTGTACCAAATTCACGATGAGCTCCAGTAGTCTTCTGGTGACATCTTAAGAATTTTCTATGTCTAGTATCATGTCATATGCAAGCAATGACAGTTCTACTCTTTCCTTTTCAATTTGGTTTTGTTATACTCCTTATTTCTCTGATTGCTATGGCTAGGTTTTTCAAAACTATGTTGAATAAAGAGGCAAGTGTGGGTATCCTTGTCTTATTCCTGCTCTTAGAAGAAATGTTTTCAGCTTTTTACCTTCAAGTTTGATGTTAGCTGTGAGTTTGCCTTGTACTGTGCTGTGTTAAGTTGCTTCAGTGGTGTCTGACTCTTTGAGACCTTACGGATCGTACTCCACCAATCTCCTCTGTCTGTGGGATTTTCCAGAAAATACAGGAGTGGGTTGCCAGGTCCTCCTCCAAGGGATCTTCCTGACTCAAGGATTGAACCTGAGTCTCTTATGTCTCCTGCGCTGGCAGATGGGTTCTTTACCACTAGTGCCACCTGGGAATCCCGAGTTTGTCTTAAATGACCTTTATTATGTTGAGATATGTTAGATCTATGACAACTTTCTGGAGAAATTTTTATAAATGGATGTTGAATTTTATTAAAAGAACTTTGTTTACATCTACTGAGATAATCATATGGTTTTCCTATTTCAATTTGTTCATGTGGTATATCACATTAATTGGCATTTGGATATTGAAAAATCCTTGCACCCCTGGGATAAATTCCATTTGCTTATGGTGCTTTATTCTCTTAACTATTGTTGGATTCAGTTTGCTGGTATTTTGTTGAGGATTTTGCATCCTCATTGATTGTTAATCAGTAATATTGGTGGTGGTGGTGGTGGTGGTTGGTGGTTTAGTCACTAAGTCGTGTCTGACTCTTGCGACCACATAGACTGTAGCCTGCCAGCCTCCTCTGTCCATGGGGATTCTCTAGGCAAGAATACTGGAGTGGGTTGCCAGTTCCTTCTCCGGGGGTTCCCGACCCAGGAATTGAACCCAGGTCTCCTGCATTGCAGGCAGATTCTTTACCAACTGAGCTATGAGGGAAGCTAATATTGGCCTGTAGTAGTCTTTTTTTCTTTTTTGTGGTATCTTTGTCTGATTTTCATATCAGGGTGAAGCTAGTATCATAGAATGAGTTTGGAAGTGTAGTTTTCTCTGCAACTTTTTGGAATAGTTTCAAAAGGATAGGTGTTATTAATAACTATTTTCTTGTCCTAGACTTCTGTTTTTGTTGTAAGTTTTTAAATTACAGATTCCATTTCATTACTGGTAATTGATCTGTTTATATTTTCTATTTTTCCTGGTTCAGTCTTGCAAGATTGTGCCTTTCTAAAAATTTGTCTATTTCTTCTAGGTTGGGGCTTCCCTGATAGCTCGGTTGGTAAAGAAGCCACCTGCAGTGCAGGAGACCCCAGTTTGAATCCTGGGCCAGGAAGATCCCTTGCAGAGTGGATAGGCTACCCATTCCAGTATTCTTGGGCTTCCCTTGTGACTTAGCTGGTAAAGAGTCCGCCTGCAATGTGGGAGGCCTGGTTTCAATCCCTGGTTTGGGAAGATCCCCTGGAGAAGAGAAAGGCTAAGATTTCGGTGAAGTTAAATAACTCACCCAAACTTTCACAGTGAAAGAGTCAAGATTCAAAGCCAACTTTACAGAAAGCTATATTTATTATTTTCATTACTCCACTGCTGAAATGCAAGATAGAGAATGTTGTTTTAACTGGCTTTTAAGTTTTTATTCAGACCAAATAATTTGAAATTATCATTCTCTGAGTAGAACAACTGAAGCATAGCAGCAGAGATTGCACTAGTATCATGAACGAGCGTCCTGGATATTTGATTTCTGCTGTGTTAAATCAAGTCACAGAAAAGCCCAGACAAAGCAAACAAAGCTTTGCTGTTCCCTAACCTCCTTCTTTTTCCTTCCCAGTTTCATCCATTCTTCACTGCTTGAAACATTCCCCTTTCCTACACAAGGTAAATCCAAAATATCAGGAGAGTTAGCTATGGCTAAAACAATACATACTTTCTGCCATACCAAATAGTTCTATGTAAATATTTTATGAGTAAAATTTCCAATAACTCATTTGTATTTCTTGAACAAAACAGAATGCTTACATTTATTTAGGAAAAAAAGAGAAAAAAACATTGAAGGACAAGCAGTTTGAAAACCAAACCTTTGTGATTCATACATCCTCCTGTTAAAATGAATGACTTTGATAGAATTACTAAGTAGACAGTAGAATTTACACTATCATATTGAAAGGCATATGAGTTTCTTTGATATAATTCTTGAGCAGACAGTGGTAAAATTAAGGCAAAATTGATTCCAAAATGAAACATCTATTTTAGAAAACTAGGATTTGCTGTGTTTGGAAACTCATGATAAGAGTTTTGGGAAAAGGAGCTTTATATTTTACTAAAGGAAACTATTATCTAAGAACAATCAGTCATATAGCTTCTGATTTGGATTTGGCTGTGCTCCAATGATACCATTTTGATAGACAAAGCAAGTAGAGCTTTTCAAGCCTTTCAGTTTAGAAAAATATATTTTGTTAGTTTTATTCTCCTATTTTTGCTCATATGTCTAAAAGAGAGGATAGGATTAATTTTATAAGGAGAGAACACAAAGGGAAGATCCACTATTCCAACCACCAATTACAGTTGCTAGAGCATTGTTTGCTTTATGAAGAAAAACATTTTCTAGCATTCAGCCTGCTCATTCAAGAATCATCTACACTGTAATAGATACAGAGGAAAAAGCTGTTTTCCTAATAGTCCTGGTGTTACAAATCCAATTTGATTTTAGTGACTGAGACCCCATGTCTTTTTTTTTTTTTTTTTTTTTTTTTTAGTTTAACTCTGCAAAGTCTAGAGACTTTGAAGTGGCTAGTTCTGAATAAATATGTCTGTGATTTTTACATGTTGCTCTTTGTCATCAAGATACTCTTATAATCCTCAGAATAGGATTTCCCTGTATAAGAGTCTCCAGGCCTTTCTCACACAGAATTCTGCAAAAGACATTCCAGACCATGTGCTCTGAGGAATGCCTACCTCAAAATTCCCTGAGGAATTATTTTAAAATTGAAAGTATCTTGGCTTCTTCCATAAGATTCCAACTCAAGTCTCTCTTATATGGAAACTCACATTTTAATAAACTTGACTATAATTCTTATATATACAGAAATATGAAAACTTGTGTTCTAGGAGTTTGAAGAGTCAAAGGTAGCTCATTCTAGGGACAAGATAATGGACTTTGAAGTCTCAAAGACCCAGATTTTGTCCTATAGCAATACAGCATGCATGTGCATCACACTAGCTGTATAACCCTAAGTACATTGGTCCATCTCTGTGAGCCCGTTACCTCATGTGTAAAATGGGGGAAAGACCTATCTTGAAAAGTTGTGTCTAGGATACAGAAAGTAAATAATATATGTGCATTTGTATATGTGTTTATGTATGTAAACATATTTCAGTGTTTCTAAAGCATGCCACTTTTATTTACTGCTCAGTTCAGTTCATTTGCTCAGTTGTGTCTGACTCTTTGTGATCCGGTGAACCACAGTAGGCCAGGTCTCCCTGTCCACCACCAACTCCCGGAGTTTACTCCAACTCATGTCCATCAAGTCAGTGATGCCATCCAGCCATCTCATCCTCTGTCGTCCCCTTCTCTTCTTGCCCTCAATCTTTCTTAGTATCAGGATATTTTCAAATGAGTCAGCACTTCACATCAGGTGGCCAGAGTATTGGAGTTTCAGCTTCAAAATCAGTCCTTCCAATGAACACCCAAGACTGATATATTTCCTTTCGGATGGACTGGTTGAATCTCTTGCAAGTCCAAGGTACTCTCAAGAGTCTTCTCCAACACCACAGTTCAAAAACATCAATTCTTCAGCACTCAGCTTTCTTCACAGTCCAACTCTCACATCCATACATTCAAAAACATCAATTCTTCAGCACTCAGCTTTCTTCACAGTCCAACTCTCACATCCATACA
>SJYV01056181.1:338277-357216 GCA_006410875.1 Neotragus pygmaeus
ACAGCCTTGACGTACTCCTTTTCCTATTTAGGACCAGTCTGTTGTTCCATGTCCAGGTTTAACTCTTGCTTCCTGACCTGCATACAGATTTCTTAAGAGGCAGATCAGGTGGTCTGGTATGTCCATCTCTTTCAGGATTTTCCACAGTTTATCGTGATCCACACAGTCAAAGTCTTTGTCATAGTCAATAAAACACATGTTTTTCTGGAACTCTGTTGCTATTTTGATGATCCAGCGAATGTTGGCAATTTGATCTCTGGTTCCTCTGCCTTTTCTAAATCCAACTTGAACATCTGGAAGTTCACAGTTCACGTATTGCTGAAGCCTAGCTTGGAGAATTTTGAGCATTACTTTACTAGCATGTGAGATGAGTACAACTGTGCTGTAGTTTGAGCATTCTTTGGCATTTCCTTTTCCAGTCCTGTGGTCACTGGTGAGTTTTACAAATTGCTGACATATTGAGTGCAACACTTTCACAGCCTCATCTTTCAAGATTTGAAATAGCTCAACTGGGATTCCATCACCCCCACTAGCTTTGTTCATAGTGATGCATACTAAGGCCAACTTGACTTCACATTCCAGAATGTCTAGCTCTAGGTGAGTGATCACACCATTATGATGATCTGGGTCATGAAGATCATTTTTGTACAGTTCTTCTGTGTATTCTTGCCACCTCTTCTTAATATCTTCTGCTCTGTTAGGTCCAGACCATTTCTGTCCTTTATTGAGTCCATCTTTGCATGAACTGTTCCCTTGGTGCCTCTAACTTTCTTGAAGAGATCTCTAGTCTTTCCCATTCTATTGTTTTCCCCTATTTCTTTGCATTGATCACTGAGGAAGGCTTTCTTATCTCTTCTTGCTATTCTTTGGAACTCTGCATTCAGATGCTTATATCTTTCCTTTTCTCATTTGCTTTTCACTTCTCTTCTTTTCACACTATTTGTAAGGCCTCCTCAGACAGCCATTTTGTTTTTTGCATTTCTCTTTCTTGGGGATCGTCTTGATCCCTCTCTCCTGTACAAAGTCACGAACGTCCATTCATAGTTCATCAGCACTCTGTCTATCAGATCTAGTCCCTTAAATCTATTTCTCACTTCCACTGTATAATCATAAAGGATTTGATTTATGTCATACCTGAATGTTCTAGTGGTTTTCCCTACTTTCTTCAATTTAAGTCTGTATCTGGCAATGATGAGTTCATGATCTGAGCCACAGTCAGCTCTCAGTCTTGTTTTTGCTGACTGTATAGAGCTTCTCCATCTTTGCCTGCAAGAATATAATCAGTCTGATTTCTGTTTTGGCCATTTGGTGATGTCCATGTGTAGAGTCTTCTCTTGTGTTGTTGGAAGAGGGTGTTTGCTATGACCAGTGTGTTCTCTTGGAAAAACTCTATTGGCCTTTGACCTGCTTCATTCTGTACTCCAAAGCAAAATTTGCCTGTTACTCTAGGTATATCTTGACTTTCTCCTTTGGCATCCCAGTTCTTTATAGTGAAAAGGGCATCTTTTTTTGGTGTTAGTTCTAAAAGGTCTTGTTTGTCTTCATAGAGCCGTTCAACTTCAGCTTCTTCAGTGTTACTGGTTGGGGCATAGATTTGGATTATTGTGATATTGAATGATTTGCTTTGAAAATGANTTATAGTGAAAAGGGCATCTTTTTTTGGTGTTAGTTCTAAAAGGTCTTGTTTGTCTTCATAGAGCCGTTCAACTTCAGCTTCTTCAGTGTTACTGGTTGGGGCATAGATTTGGATTATTGTGATATTGAATGATTTGCTTTGAAAATGAACAGAGATCATTCTGTTGATTCAGAGGTTGCGTCCAAGTACTGTGTTTTGGACTCTTTTGTTGACTATGATGGCTACTCCATTTCTTCTAAGGGATTCCTGCCCACAGTAGTAGATATCATGGTCATCTGAGTTAAATTCACTCATTCTAGCCCATTTAAGTTCACTGATTCCTAGAATGTCCACATTCACTCTTGCCATCTCCTGTTTGACTACTTCCAATTTGCCTTTATTCATGGACCTAACACTCCAGGTTCCTGTGCACGATTGCTGTTTACATCAGACCTTGCTTCTATCACCAGTCCCATCCACAACTGGGTATTGTTTTTGCTTTGGCTCCATCCCTTCATTCTTTCTGGAGTTATTTCTCCACTGATCTCCAGTAGCATATTGGGCACCCGCTGACTTGGGGAGTTCATCCTCAGTGTCCTTTTTGCCTTTTCATACTGTTCATGGGGTTCTGAAGACAAGAATACTGAAGTGGTTTGCCATTCCCTTCTCCAGTGGACCACATTCTGTCAGACCTCTCCGTTGTGACCTGTCCATCTTGGGTGGCCCTACATGGCATGGCTTAGTTTCATTGAGTTAGACAAGGCTGTGGTCCATGCGATCAGATTGGCTAGTTTCCTATGATCATGGTTTCAGTGTGTCTGCCCTCTGATGCCCTCTCTTCGTGCCTACCATCTTACTTGAGTTTCTCTTACCTTCAAAGTGGGGTATCTCCTCTCAGCCATTCCTGTGCTGCACAGCCACTGCTCCTTTAAAACCCAAATTTATCTAGTAGCAGTCTATTTTGTTTACTTTCATATAACTTCTTATCATTTATATTTGTGAGGTTGCTTAGTTCATGGGGTTAAAAATCAATGCCTTCCCATTTTTACCTGCCCTTCATTTCATTTGAAGAAAGGTTTTATGAAAATATAATGGTCTTTTTTTGCAAAACACTGGGAAAGATTTGAGCCTATCCTGTCACTTAGACAACTAATTACACCATTACATGCTGCAATTACAATTAAAGATTTTCAGCTGATGAAAGGCATGTTCACTGAATTCTCATTACCTGATATTTCCTTGCCAACACTCAAGAGTATCATGATTTTGATGAAACAAGAACAACTCAAGGAGCTATATTTGCTCAGTAACATCAACAGAACAGTTTAGGGAGCCCATTGCAATTCCCTTCTGCCCCATTGCATTTATCCACCAGGCTATTTAAAGCTATAGTTTTCGTTATTACCTCATTAGAACTTGTTAGCTTCCAAAATCATTAGTAATTTCTGCTGATCCAGCATTGTTCGTGTGAAGCATCATACCCTGTAGGCCTGTAGAGCAATCTTGATAGTAAGCCAGTTGGATTTGGTCTAAAGTTGACTCAGACCAGATCAGTCAATTCAGATCACTTAGTGCCAACATTGGCTGGCATATAATGTGCTTGCCTTAAGTATCTGTTATTTACAACAGCCTCTTAGCAACAGCGGAATCAGATAAGTGACCCAGGGCCAAAGGACTCCTCCTTAAGATTCTTTTCTTCCTTGTTTTTGACTTTCTGCTGCCTGGCATCACCCCTTGGCTTTGAGCATTATAAATGTCATCAAGACTAATCCCCATTCTGATGCATGGTCCATTTTAAATCATCTCTTTAATGTAATTGCCTAATGTTAGAATATCAATTTTTTAATATTGATACCTACTAAGGATTGATAACTTGATACCTATTAAGGATCTACCTTCTTTATGAATATGCTTAATAATTTAAAATGTTCTTCCTTATAACAGTTATGGCAAGTTATAACTCTGCTCCAAGTAGCAGAAAATCTGATCTAAAATGTCTTAAATAAAATGGTGATTTATTGCCCCAACTAAATGAAAAGTGCAAAGGCTTCAGGCATGGCAGAATATAGAGATCAAAAACAATGTCATTGGGCCCTTGTTCCTCTCTCATGGTCTCCCAGTTCTGCTTCATTGCTTACAGAGAGGCTTTCCTCTTTAAATTCATAAAATAGTTGCTCTTGCCTTAGGATCTCACATTTTCTTCACTTCAAAAACTGCAGGAAACAGTGCCAACCACTGTTTGAGCATTCCTTGCAAGATTTGTCTCAAACATTATTGACTATATTCAGATCATATGAATGTCACTAAGCCCATCATTCTGGAGAAAGAAATGGAGTACTCTGGTTTATTTCAACAAGCACACATCTGCCTTTGGTGCGTGTTTGATTTTCACTCCTCATGCCTTATGGGCTGAGAGTTGTGGGATAGATCTCTAAGAAGATATCAAGGTTGAGTTATCAAGAAAAGAGGAATCAAATGACGGGAATGTCTTTTTTCCGTATAGTGGAACAAAATTTAACTTCTTGGAAACTCCTCTCATTAATTCATAATTGCTTCCTCACACTCTACAGAACAAAGCCTGTTTATGTTTTCTCTGCAACCTTTTGATTCTTGAAGAAGCAATGGTGTCCTTTCTTTAAGCCGTAATGTTTAGAATGAGTAGTTAATGCAATAGTTTCATTTAAGTTTTAATGCAAATTTAAGTTCAGTTTACCTAAATTTAGTATATAGAACAATGGATCTAATATCATATCAGAATTACTTCAAGGAGCACTGAAAAAGTAAGCATGCTTGTGTATAAATCACAACGGCTCTCCCAACCCAAAATTTAGAGGGATGCTGCAGAGGTATATATATTTTTTCAAAGGCTTCACAGTAATTCTCATCCATAATTTCATTTATAAAATACTGATCTTTGTTGAATGAGAGACATGATATATCTATCTGTCTGTCTAGATAATGGCAAAAGAATTTTACCTAATATAAGGTATGATACTTCAGAGGGACAGAGATAAATATAGCATACTCATAGGGAAATGACCACGGCAAAACTATGCCTTTTGAGAAACAGAAGGAACTGTCCACATAAATAATAAAACTAGGCAGCTAGAAGGAAAAAAAGTCAGTATTTCAGTGAATTGTTTCCAAAAAAAATGTTGGTATTCATTTACCCATTAAAATTCAATGAGTGCAAACAAATATTCTAGGCACTAAGCTAGATATTAGTATTAAAGTGGTGAATAAAAGCAGTTGTGAGGTCTGCTATCATGAACCTTACAGTGTAAGACTAGCTAGGTGCTTTTACCTGTATATCCCTAAGTGGTTTAATAATTAGGAAAGTATTCGCTCATAAAATTGTTAGTATAGATGTAGGAAAGGGTTTGAGGTTAAATGATAAAATGTCTCAGTGATGTTATTCTGCCACTCGGTGTTGGCTTCATCTTCAAACTGGATACAAGCTAATGCACTTTCAGAGGCTACACGTAAACCCAAAGTGTCTAGAGGAAAAGACTGTCTCTCATTTTGTCTACAGACAGTGAAGACTCTCAGAAGTCTAAGACTCTAAGACTCTCAGAAGTCCCCTGTCAGTTTAGTTTTTATCTTGCATTTCATAGACCAGATGTTGTTGTTCTTTAGTTGCTAAGTTATATGCAACTCTCTTGAAAAGCCATGGACTATAGCCCCCCGGTCTCCTCTGCCCGTGGTATTTCCCAGGCAAGAATACTGGAATGGGTTGCCATTTCCTTCTCCAGGGAATCTACTCAACCCAGGAATTGAACTCATATTCCTGCATTGGCAGGTGGGTTGTTTACCACTGAAGCCACCAGGGAAGACCAGGTTTATATGTGTGTGTGTGTGCATGTGTATATACATATATACACACATGCACACACATATACATACAAACACATACTCATACATACATACTCATATCCATCATTGGGATACAGGGAAGGAATTATGATGATTGGCCTAAACTATATACATAGATTACACAGATGTTGAAAATGAACCAGAATGTCTCTTACAAACTTTAATCAATAAATTAAAAGTTGCAAAATGTGAGAATCCTATAATATGTTTGAAAGCTTCTGCTAAATAAACATGATATATAAAAAAATTTTTGCATGGGAAGCTGAAGCAGAGACTAAAAAAATGAATAGCATATGAATTAATAAGGAGCAGAGAGAAGGGTTTCTGCTGGGAAGAACATGTGAAAAATGCCCTGTGGCTAGACAGTGAAGAATCAGAGAGTAGTAAAATCATAGAGACATCACTCCTCCTTCTATAAAGGGAACCCAAAATGAATAAGGGGAGAAAATGAGAATTTTTCATGGTGAAAGATGATGATACTTTGACTTGAATATTGTGATATAGATTTAGGGGAGTGCCTGGTAAATATTTAGAAGAAAAACTTGACAAGACTTGAGGTAGATTTGATATGATTTGGGAGTAGTAGTTCAAGGAGCAAGGAAATGTTTGCTATTTACAGAGATTTCTGAGTTTCATGCTTGCTGAAGTAACTGACAGCCAGAGGAAGTGGTCCATGTTAGGGTGCAGGTGGAAATAACAGAGGATGAGAAGAAGGAGTGGCAACAAGGCTAAGGCCTTACAGAGACACCCTGCATTAGTCCTCTGTAAAAAAATTAACAATGGCTCCAAAGATGAGAATGTCTTCTGTTCACTATAAAAATATAACCAATCAGTTCCTCATCCAAAGAATTTGAGTCAATAATCACTCTTAACTCAAATGAAATATGTAAGTGCCCAAACAGGAGCTCTTTCTATGCAAAGCACAGGACCTTATAACTACACTGGGAAGCACTCAGTGGAAGAAGAATGGTCTATCCTGATACACCCTAAGCTGAGATTTGGGCAAAATCTTCTACTGGCAAATGGCTGAAAGAAATATAACTAACATACAGCAGACCCTCACTATCATTTGAAAGCATAAATCACCCAAATATATCATAACTGTGATTTTCTATGGATTATCTCATGTGTTGAAGGAAAAACACACAACTTTATTCTAATTTGAATGCTATAGATATCATCCTTAGCTGAAGAGAGATAAACAGTAGTGTGTCTAATCCATCCTTTAAAAATCTAGTAAGAATATGTTCTGTTGTTCAGACATTAAATATCATTTGCTCAATATATTGTTAAACATCAAATGCCATTTAATCCATCTATTTATTTGTGATTTGTATTTCCTTATTATATTTTAAATCTCTTTCATCCTACAGCTTTGCACAATCTTACCTCTCTTACTGGTTTTCCCACAATGTAGCTAACATTTAAAGTAGCACAAGTACTCAACATGAAAGTAAACTGTAATCCCCACTCTGTGGAAACAGGTACTTAGTTTCCCATTAACACAGTTGGAAGTTAACATGTAGCTCCACATTCATTTGAATGAGGGTATATATGCACTATGCCAGTAATCCACTCTTAAATCAGATACCATGTTTTTGAGCCTTTAGAATTGACTGCTTTTTAGATTATATCTTTTGACTAGAAAGAAACTACTGCTGTGAAATATGTCAGTTTATTATATTCATATTTGTGGTGATTGCATTATAAAACATAAATTTTACCTGAAAATGATATAACTAAACATTCACTTCCTTCCTTTTATGATACAGGTAATTGTGTGAATTTAAATAATTTGCAAGTTGATTGTTCTTATAACAAATACACACAGAGACTCATCTGATATAATAAATGATCACAATTAGTGTTTTTTTTTTTTTTTTATTACTGTTGTTCTCATCTATTGCTTAATCCCTGAGTTGCTCAGGTATTTCTAGCATTTAAATTTGTAACCCCCTCCTCCTTAGCTAATTTTTTACGAGAAGATAAAAGGTATATTAAGGTGTCAAAACAAGCTTAATAGTCTTGGGAATATTTCAAAAATCAAGTAGTTTTGCCTTCTCTGTGTGTGTTATTTGCTCAGTCATGTCTGATTCTTTGTGACTCCATGGATTGTAACCATTCCCTTCTCCAGGGGATCTTCCTGACCCAGGGTTTGAACCCAGGTCTCCTGCATTGTAGGCAGATCCTTTAATGTCTGAGCCACCAGGGAAGCGCTCTTTTCTGTATGCTGGAGCCATATTACATTCCGGACATTTGTTTCCCCTTTTCTTTTTTATAATCCTTCAAAATCTTACATTTATGTTTCGAGAAGATTCCATTTGGAAGCAATTTTAGACTTTAAAAGCAGCAATTAACTTTTATACCTGGGGCTATTTAATCACTTGCTCAACAATTATTTATTGAGCAATTACATACCAAAAATGGGTCTAGGTGCTGATGATACAGCATTGAACAGATGAAGGTAATCTTTGCACTAGTGGAAATTGGTTTCATATTATAGCAAAAGAAAAAAAAAGAAAAAGATGGGGGCAATGTCCAGAATATGGACCTCCAATATGCAACAGTAGAGAAAATTCACTTAAATTTGATAATGGGTTATATAAAAAAAAGAAGGAAAGATACTTTTATTGATTAGCTATTATTTATCAGATATCATAATAGGTATTTTCAAGTATTTTAAATAGTCACAAGATTTCCAGTAGAATCAGCCTGGGTTTCTGATACATCTGTATGTGAACAGAGTTTTGATACATATAAATTTGATAGGGACTATCATCTTACTTTTGTGATCTATATTTTTCCCATATAATTTAAGATGTTTTTGGCTGACTGTTAATACTGAGCATTCTTTAAATAATTAAAAGCTACATAAAAATATTAAGATCTGATTATACTCTCTTTCATAAGATTTCATACTCAGATAATATATTTTCTTCCTCAGTGATAGATAAAGGGGAAAAATCAACCTTGTAAATGTCAATTCTGGCTTAGTATGTGTTTGTACATGGTTGTTTGGATGTGGAGGGTTGGTAATGATTTGCACTGGAAAAACAACACAAATTCTGAGACTATTCTTAGATAAATTTTCTAAATTGCAGTTTTAGATTGTCTTAGCTAAAAATGTGTCTGTGATTGGTGAAAGAGATTTCTTCTTATTCTAAGTTCATTGAGCCTTATCTTATAACTATCATAAGACAACCTACAACCTTCAGGAAACATTTTTGTTTATTTGCTTTCTTCTAAGAATGTGGACGATGAGATTATATGAACTAGACTGGGTTCAGGGAATGGGGCAGATACTCCTCACTTTCAATAGCTGTAAATAAATAATAATGAACTTAATCTCTTTGAACCTTATTTCTTTATTCTATATGCAAAGGCAATGAAAGGAATTATTAATATAGGTGCTGTTTGAAATAATGCTTGGGAGTAGTTGGAACTCTAAAGGAATTCAGAGCATGCTATACAAAAATACACTGTTTTGGCATGCTGAATATTTTGAGCTGAAGGCACCTAAGCAATTACAGACTCAGGAAGGGCTCTGTGACCTCCCCCTTTCTAATTAAAGGCTGGTCATAAAACTTTCCATTAGAAAGTTGCATTTCTTCTACCAGGAAGAAAAGGGCATTCTTATCACTAAGATTGGGAGTCAAAACACGAACAAACAACCCATTAAAATAATCCTCATTTGTATTGTTTCCCATATATTTTCTAGTCACCATCCCATAATTTACTGTCCCCCTAACCCATCTGTTCTGTCTTATCACAGTCCCATAATTTATCCTGCTATATTTAGAAAGTTGTTTGGGCCTAACAACTTTTTAGGATCTTCATATTCCTTTTGAAGACTCCACATGGACACACAAATATTAGATAAAATTTGGGCAATTTTTATCCCTGTTAATATGTTTTATGTCATTTTAACTCTTAGATTCACCCACAGCACCTCAGAAGGTAGAAAGACATTTTCCCTCCCTTACAACTACATTTTCATGTGATCTTTGGTAACTTCTTACTATCTTTAGGGATTTCCCAGGTTACGCAGTGGTAAAGAATCCATTTAGTAGGAGACACAGGGAACATGGTTTTGATTCCCAGGTCAGGAAGATCCCCTGGAGAGGGAAATGGCAACCCAGTTCAGTTTCTTGCCTGGAAAATCCCGTGGACAGGGGAGCCTGGTTGGCTACAGTCCATGGGGTCTCAAATAGTCAGACATAACTGAGCATACACACACAACTGCTATCTTTAGAATAAAGTTAAAATGCCTCAGTAAATGTTATATTGAATTTCCTCATCCACTGATGATAACCTTTCCTTCTGATTTCATCTTTTCTCCCCTGCCTTCCCAGCTGGCCATGTTTCCCAAGGACTCCCTCTGTTCCGTGGCTCTGACATTCCCTCTACAGAATGCTTTCTTTCCATTAAACTTAACAATTCCTTCTCATCCATCAATGTCTTGCACAAAATCACACATCCTGGGACTTCTTTCACAACCTTCCAGTCTCTCATAGTGCCATATGTATATATTTATCTATATCTCTATCCATATAAATGTCTCATTGTTGGTGTAGTTTATCAGGCATACTTTTTAGCCTCCTGGTGAAATGTCTGAGGTGGGAGTTTATAAACCACATAATGGTTGGAGAGTTCTAATAATAAGATGTTGAAACATAAAGTGAAGAAAGCATTAACTCGGTATCATAACATTATTTTCTTCCTAGTATCTTTTGTATTGAAATGATTGTTTTGGCATGTTGAAAGGAATTCAATTCACTATTAAAACAAACTATATTTCCATTATAAACTTTAGTTGTTATATCATTTTGATGAACTTCTTGCAGAGGATTAATATGTCATCATTGTACTGTTATTAAGGTATAATGATTTATCTTTCCCAATTATTTACATCTTCCAATAATTAAAAGTTTGCTTTAACTGCCCCAGCAGATGGTTGAATCTGGCTGTTTGTTTTTGTGGTGTAAATGAATCTCTGATTATTTTTCTATTGTAAGATGATAGTCCCTGCTAATTTGAGATGATTGTTTTTATGCTTTGCTATGTCTAGTGTCATCAACAAAAGACAGAAATGCACTTCAAACACACAGATGAAAACTCACTCCTTTGCTTAAGTTACCTGGCTTGTTTACAACTGTACTGGGATCAGGATGAGTCTTATCTCCTTGATTTGCAAGTTATTCCCTAACGTAAGCCTGAAACCTGCTGAATCATGCAAACTATGTTTTTTAAAAATTAGAAAACAATTATTTGAAAAAAAGGAATGCTGCATGAATAATCCAGTGGACCAAGAAAAACATTTGCTTCTTACTTATAATATCCCATATGAGTTAAACGTAACATTTGAAAGATTAAATTTTGCCATTTGTCAATATACAGTCAGTGCATTCCAAATGGAACCCTTGATATAGTTTTTACAGCTTATGACTGTGATCACTCCTTTAATTCATGGATTTGTAGAATATTATTACTTGGAGGATAATAAAGGATTATAGCCTAGACCTTACTCTTTTTATTTTTTTTAATGAATGAGACAACTTCTCAAAGACTGCACAGCTAAGAAGTAAGAGGACAAGGAATTAACCTCCTACCCCTGTGATTACAATCTTTTAATCTTTAGTTGCTTCAAAATCATGACAAGAGTCAAATATGCTTATTTATAGTCAGCTGCCCCTTCAGTCAACACATATAAAAACAAAATTAATCTATAAATATTACATCTATTTCTACTATTGTATTTCACTCTCTCTAATGACTTTTTTCTAATTATTCACATTTAATTCTTTATTTTAAATCAACAAATACATATTGAGTACTTTATATATATTTTAGTTTCTAAGGAGAAAAAGTTGTATAAAGTTTAATTCCTGACTTTAAAATGCCTACAGTCTGATTGGAAACAGTAGACATATATACAAATTAGTATAATAAAATGAACCTGTAAATATTGTAAAATCACTTTATTGAAAAATCTCTAATATTTGGAATGACAGGGAAGTAGCTTGATTTTTTCAGTCACTATTTTCCTCCCAGGTTTTATGTACTGACTTCCATGTTTGCTTTTGGAAGCACTTTGCTCTGATTTTATACATTGCTAACTGCTTTGGCTTAATATAAGTTTATTATTTATAAGTTTATTTATTAGTTTGAGACTAATCTCAGTGCATTTTAAAGTTTCCAGGTTATTTCTTGTTTGTTCTCCTCGCCTTTCCTCTCTGCAGCCTAGTGCTATATAGCTTCACTGACTCAAAGGGGAGGGTTTGAGAGAAGTGGAACTTAGGCTGCATCTTAGAAATCATGTTTTCCCTGCCTTCTCCTCTGTTATGTGAATAACATCAGGAAAAGAGCAAACATCTTTTTAGGTGACTGTGGTAAGGATGAATTCTTCTCTTTTGCTATCCAAAATGAATGCCCAGCAAATTTTCTATGACCTAAATGTCAATAAGGGTGGCAACCTCAAACCAGTCCATATAAAGAGGAGCTCACCTCTATTCAAGTCTCTTCAGAATTTGTAACCTGTAACAATAGACCTGCAAGAGTAAGCACAGCTTCTGGCTGACCTGCTGGTGCATCACCCCTGATGCTTGGGTCTCCCAGAAGCACCACCTCCTCCAATCCCAGTCCTAGACTCCTCTTGGAGTAATTCATAGCGCCAGGGGCACACCCAGAAAATAGAAACCAAAATCAGGCAGTAGCCTTCACTGCCACCTTCTTGAGTATCCCTCACTTTGTCAAGTCTCACTCTTTCTCGCATTCCCTGCTTTTTTACTACATGACAAGGCAAGAACACCGCCTACTAAGACATCCACTGAGAACTGGAATGCTATCTTCTCCCTGTGTACCCTCCAAATTCATTTGAGTCATTCTCTCAAAGCATCATCCATCCAACACTTTCAATGTAGAAGGAGAATCATGCCATTCCTTTCTCCTCAAAGCATTTCCTCCCTCCTTTACACTCTGTCAGTTGACACAGGGAAGGGGACAGACGTAGGGCATGAGTGGTGGTATCTCACTGGAGTCAGTTCTCCCATCTGTCACCTCATGCAAGACGTCAGTGGAGTTATCCATCCCTCAGGATTAGTAGGTCTTGAAACTTAAAAAGGTGAAGCATTTTGTACTTTTAATCACCCAGCTATAGACATTCAGTTGAGTTCATTCACTCAGTCATGTCCAACTCTGAGACCCCATGGACTGCAGCATGGCAGGCCTCCCTGTCTATCACCAACTCCCGGAGTTTACTCACATTCATGTCCATTGAGTCGGTGATGCCGACTCATCCAACCATCTCATCCTCTGTCGTCCCCTTCTCCTTCTGCCTCCAATCTTTCCCAGCATCATGGTCTTTTCCAGTGAATCAGCTCCTTGCATCAGGGGGCCAAAGTATTGTAGCTTCAGTATCAGCATCAGTCCTTCCAATGAATATTTAGGGCTGACTTCCTTTAGGATTGACTGCAGTCCAAGGATACCAAGAGTCTTCTCCAACACACATTTCAAAAGCATCAATTATTTTTCATTCAGCCTTCTTTGTGATCAAACTCTCACATCCATACATGACTAATGGAAAAACCATAGCTTTGATTATATAGAGCTTTGTTTGCAAAGTAATGTCTCTGCTTTTTAATATGCCCTCTAGATTTATAATTACTGATATATAATTGAAAATAGTTAAATAAACAAATATAGTTAATAAAATTAAATAAATATGCATGCACCTACAGATATGTTAATAGCAAAATATGTCTCTAAATATATCCATGGAAATGTAAGTATACAATGATTTTAATAATTTTATTTTATAAATATACAATTGTTTTAATATTTAAAGTATATATAAATGTCTTAGAGCTCATAAAGCTCTTATATAATTCCAAGAAAATCTGGAAACCAAATTATTAGTAGAACTTACCTCTAGTGAAGATTGCTAAAGAAGTAGTTAGAACTGGGGACTCTGTTTCATTCAGTATCTCTTAATGAAGACAGTAATTTTTACTTTATGCTTCTAAAGCTTTTAAACTAAAATATCTTTGAAGTAATAACATTTTTTCCAAGGGAAGTAAGATTCAGACTGTGTTTTAGGAACTTCCTGTGGTAGCTGTGTTCAGACCCTAAAGACCAATGAATGGCATGCAGAAAAGGCAAAGACATGTCGATCTTGAGAGATGATCAGGATTCATCTGAGGATATGTGAGGAGAAATCAGGAATAGTCAACAGAAGTGAGGAATTGAAAAGCGAAAGCTGAGAGATGATGGTAGTTTTGGAAATGCTAACTTTGGGCTGCTGTTGAATATGAAGTAAGATATTGCAAGAGTAAAGCTAGGATGTGACTGGTCAGGCTTGGCCACAGACTTAGAAGTTATCCCACATACCAGGTAAAGAAATCAAGGAGAAGCTCCATAAAGATGAAAAATAAAGAAATAAAGTCAGTGAATGCCCTTTTTCACATGACGTAATGGGGGCTTACTAGTAATTAATTACTAGGCAAACTATTGAGAAACATAGTAGCTGGTGAAATTCGCTGGAGAAGTCACTGTTAGAGGCTATGTGACAGTCTATGCTGTCATCTGTTAGGGTAATGTAGTCTTCTAATGTGTTACTATTCCTACTTTATAATATCATAATAAGTTTGTTTTCTGACTTTTTGGAATGAATTAATGCACTCTTTTTATCACGTTTTAAAATGGACTTTGCAGTGTCTCCCTTCTCCAACATATCCTTTCCTCTGTAATCTCTCTCAGAAACCTCTCCCTGTCCGTCTGTTCCCTATAGTCTGAATTGAAAGAAGTAGGAGAGGTTCAGTTATTTAACAACTATGCAGAGCAGTTTATGTGTTATTTGATTAAATGGATTTTGCCTTTCACTTCATTAACAGAGACCCTACCCTCCAGACCCATCTTACTGAGAAGAGCTGTGTAAGTTGTGAAATTCTACCATTGCAAAACAGTACTTAGTTTTTAGAGGAAAAGACCTATCAAATTGATTCAAACTGATTTCATTTATCTCTAGCTCTCTCATCATAGCAACCAATAATGTTATTAACATATCAAATAAACTGAATACAAATCAGGCAGAGGAATTGACTAAAAGTGTACAACAAGCTTTGGCATGGCTTCTAAAAAAGATAATTTAATATTTCTTGAATCATGGAAAGCTCTAAGTCTATCTAACAATGTTACCAAATTATCCTAAAATTTATATTAAATTAATAAATACTTAATGTTGACAAGTTTATATCCTTCAACTTGTTTCTCTCATTGATTTCTCTATCTTCTTCCACCCAACATCAATTTCATGGACAGTCAAATGGATTTGTAGTAAGAATGTTTGAAGTTGTATCTATATAGGCACTTGTTAGATAATTAATCTTTATCAAGTCATTTTATTTTACCTCTGAAAATCTTTTCAATACAATAGAAATTATGGTCCCTACCTTACAGAGCTGAAATACTACAAATTATATATCATATGCAAAATACCTGAGAATCATAAAAATGTGGCTCTCATCAGTGAGTCTCAAACACACATGAATCCATGTGAATTTTTAAATAAAATTTACCTTTTTTCCCTCTTCTTTCCTCCCTTTCTCTCCCTGCTCCTTTTCCCTCTCTCTCTCTTCATCTCTTCATCCTCCCCGTTTCTCTCTTTTTTCCCTTTTGGTTTTTTAACTTTTAATCAAATAGTTCAGCTTAAAATGTAAATACAGACTTCATATTTGAAGTCATTTGAAGTGAGCTCTTCCTCATAATTCTCAAGTCTGAATTTGCATGCATGCGAATGGCTTCCTTTATTAGAAATTTGTAAAACCCTATATGACTTGTTAGGCTCTGTGCTGGGTGCTGAGAAACAGCAGGATATAAAATCAGGCAGAGCTTTACCTTTTAGTCTGCTTTACAAGCTTCATTATAAAAATAGTCTTTGCTGTCTGCACATTACCCACTCTGAAACACTACACTAGCACATGCAGATTTTTCAGTTACATGGAAGGGGTTTTGCTTCATGAAAAATTCAAGTGTCTCACTCACTTGGGAGAGGGACACTAGAATCATCATGAATGTTTTCTCATTTTGAACTTTCTAGTCTAAAGCAAAAATGGATGGGCTATGAACTGGTTAGTCTTATCATGGCTGCTGCCTGTTTGGAAAATAGTCCTTTTGGAACATGGACATGCTCCTTCATTTACCTATCATCTATGGCTGCTACTGAGTTACAAAGGCAAAATCACGTAATTTGCCAAACTGGAAAAAAAAAAAAAAACAGTCTTCTTTCAATCAATTCCAGTCATAGTCCTGTCTTTCCAAACAAGTCAGCAATGCAGCATTATAATTGGTTCTGTCCTCTTATGATTAACTGCTTTTTATTTTGCTGCAGCTGCTGCTGCTAAGTTGCTTCAGTCGTGTCTGACTCTGTGCAACCCCATAGGCGGCAGCCCACCAGGCTCCCCATCCCTGGGATTCTCCAGGGAAGCACACTGGAGCGGGTGCCATTTCCTTCTCCAATGCAGGAAAGTGAAAAGTGAAAGTAAAGTCACTCAGTTGTGCCCTACTCTTCACCACCCCATGGACTGCAGTCTACCAGGCTCCTCCGTCCGTGGGATTTTCCAGGCAAGAGTACTGGAGTGGGTTCTCCAGTACTTCTCCGCCATTGTCTTCTCCGCTTTTTATTCTACTGTTCTTCAAATAGAATTACCGGTGAAACAACTTTCATGTCCACTTCCATGGCCTCCATAGCCCGTCTGTCCTGTCTGTAACCCCACTTGCAACCCATCTGTGAATTTAGGTGGAGAGGTTTTAGAGTGGAAAGAACACTGAGCAAAGATTAAGTAAAGACAAGTCCAAACACACTTCACTTTATCAGTTGTGTGACTTAAATTTGATTTGCCTTTCTGGGCCTCCAAGTCATTATTATGGATTTAAGAGCTGTTTAACAGTAGTGATTATTTTTGACCCTACTATTCAGTAGACAATAGACAAATAACTATCTTTTCTCCTTGAAATAATTGTTTTGCATTTTGATGACCAAATTTTAGAGGAGAGGAAACTTCATAAGTATCCTTAGGCTAAATTGTTAGTTACCAACAGAGCTATAAAAAATTCCAGCTCTAAAATTCCTTTTTTCCCCACTAGTTTATCTAGTTTATATGTAGCAACTGATCCTAAAACAGCACCATCAGAGTTCTGAAACAGCTAGAAGATCCCATGTCTGATTGTATTCGCTAGTACTGACTCAATCCTACTGAAACGTGTTTGACTTAGTAAATAAACTAGGCTTTTAAACTCTGTGTTAGGTCTCAGGAATCTGAACTCTAACAGTTACAAAACAATCACAGTAATGAAAAATATTGATGATTTAGGGATATGGAGTTGTAGGCTTCCCAGTGGTGCTAGTGGCAAAAGAACTTATTTGCTAGTGCAGGAGATGTAAGAAACACAGGTTCAGTTCCTGGGTCAGGAAGATCCCCTGGAGGAGAGCATGGCAATGACCCTCCAGTATTCTTGCCTGAGAATCCCAAGGGCAGAGAAGCCTGGAGGGCTACAATCCATAGGGTCTCAAAGAGTTGGATATGACTGAAGCGACTTAGCATGTGTGCATAGAGTAATATAAAGGATCAATTGGCAGAAAGGAAGAGATTGGTAAATAATACAGTTTTAAAAAATAAAACATCTTGTAAGCCAATGATAAATATAATTTAATTAACTATGACTTGTTTTCCCCACTAATGGGGATGAATATTTTCATTTTCTATATTGCCATGATTAAAGATATAAATTGCCATTTGGCCTATTACCCTGTATCCTTTTTTGATCCCCATCTGATTTACTGTAATATATCAGTGTTTTTCAGGAGGATAGCTTCCTTAAGGTGATGTTTGTTAAAAAGTTCCATACCCACTAAACTAGTTCACCCTTCACCTTGAGTTTGAACTTTCACTTAAATATTGTTCTTAGTTTGCCATTTCCTCTATGCCCCCCAATTTTAGACTTACCCAATCTATACCTAAGAGAAATTTCACAGAGAAAATATTCATGTAAGAAATACTGTTCCTTAAATATTATTTTTTTTAATCCTTTAACTTATTTTCACAAAAAGATTGTTAACTTACTATGCAGTGCTTTTCAGACTTCAGTATGCATGAGATTCTAATTTGGGAAATCTGGGATGGGGCCCAGGAATTTGAAGTTTAAACAAGCATCCAGATGGCAGCAGGTGGGTCATTGGACCACACTGGAGTAAGCCTTTAATTGATAGCTGTATCATTTATACCCTGTAGTGTAGCACAGTATTATGTATTTAGTAAGAAATGAATTGAATGGATCACCAAAAGTGCTAACAGAAACAGGGCAACGTGAGGTACTCATTCATTCACCTGGGGATTCACTGTTTCAGTGTTCAATTTGTAGCTGTCATGTACTAAGTATTATAGCAGTGTGTGTGTGTGTGTGTGTGTGTGTGTGTGTGTGTGTGTGTCACAGTTATGAAAAGAAACTTGGTATATACTCCGTGCCTCCAAAGAGCATGACATCTGCTCAGTACATTGGGAGAAATTTTTTTCATAATAATATTCAGGTCTTGTTAGAGCAGTAAGTGCACAGAGAAGTGACAACAATTAAAGAATAGAAAAATAATGTTTTGCCTACTGCATAACTTTATATTAGATGTGTTATGTGAAAGTAAGTCAGTAAATTGCAAAAGGAAACATTTATGCAAGTGATGACAGTATTTATAAGGCTTTCCCCTTTGTAGAGATATTTAGGTCTCCTAGTCCTATTCACTCTATTGACTGGATCTCTCTGTCTGATTTTCTATAAAAGAAGGCATATGTCACTTATCTCTGTGGCATGAAATCTGCAAGATTTGGGACTATATGCCAGTGACTTTCTACCTGGGCTTTTAGAATCTTTTCCTTTGAGCTATCATAGCAATTCCATAATTGGTGGAGCTGCTGGAGGTAATAAAGACCCCTGTTCTTAGATGCCTAGGGAGAATGTATCCCTTAAAAAGTTTGTCAAATGTATACTGTTATCGAGTGATTCTTAAAAATTGCCTCACTGTATCCTTGCTATTTGAACACTGTAAATATATTTTACTAATACTTAGAATGGGCGGCATGAACTTTTTTTCTGGCATCCCAGTAACATCTAAACTTTACATGACAGTAGATTTAGAAATACTCATTGAACTTGGATAAGATTCATGAAAAGAACAACATTGTTGGAAATTTCAGTGATAAATTGCTAGTTTTGGTTGACAAGTATGTTAGTACTTCTTTTTTTCCTTTGAGATATACTAGTGTTTCATTTGTGCAGTATGTAAATGACACAAATTGATAAGAAGCAAAAGGAAGAAATGTTAATCTTGTGTATGTTAACCTAAGAGCTCATGTAGACAGTACTAGTGGAAACATATCCAGCTTAACATTTTCCACACAATGTGTCTA
>SJYV01056185.1:0-11269 GCA_006410875.1 Neotragus pygmaeus
ACAAGATGCTGGGGTTTCGGAAGGTGGGCGAAGGGACCACCGAGGGGTGGTCCTGTGGGGGACCTTGCAGGGGGCACTGGCTTTCCACAGTGGAACTGAAGGTTCCAGCCACCCTGTCTCACTCGGATGTCTTTTCCTGAAATCTCTGTTTCTTAGTGCAGAAAAAGGCATCGTCTCTGCACCACTTATTTCTGTGAGTCCACTTTTGGACGTTCAGCAGGTTCGAGGCGCCTGGGCTGGACCGAAGAGCCTGCATCTCCCAGCTGCTGGGACAGCTGGCGGGCGTGGTGCAGAGATGTGTTCACGTGGCCTGGGTCCAGTCCTCCAGCTGCACAAAGATGGCTGCCTTCGGGGCCCAGAGGCGGCTCCCTGGAAGAGGCAAGGCACAGAATAGTCAGCGTGTGCCCGGGACGACAGAGGGTGGCAGAAGGCCTCCTGGACAGAAGGGCTGCTGTGCCCGACTCCCACGCTGCCTGCTGTGCACTGAGCCATCCTTTGTACCACAGTGGAAGGCGCTTCCACGGCCCCTGACATCCCGGCGTACTGTCCGCATCGCCTGAGCCTCAGGGAGGGCGGCCAGGTATGACGGCGGCACCGCAGGCCCCCAGACTGGCTCTGAAGAGGATTTCAGAGTTAATCAAGTCTACTGGGAATACAAGCATAGGGTGGTGCGGAAAAACCACTTTCATATCACGGCTCATGTAGCATGAGTTAGAAGCGCCTCATACCCAGGTGAAAAATGGAAACAAATCCTGTCTTTGGGTTGCACTGGATACGGCTGCGACTTGTGTGAGTAAAAGGTTTCAGGTGTGGGGACCACCGGCCTGCTGTTGGGTCATCTTGTGTTCCCCCCCTGTGGGGGAAGGTGGGCCAGGAGGAGGGGCCCCACCCTTGATGAGCACCTAGGACTTGCCAGCTGTCTTACAGAAGTGTCCCCTATAATATAGTTTTAGAGGTCAATATTTTTGATGAAGATGGAGGCATAGAGATATTAAAGTTGCCCAAGGTCACATAATTACAAGTGGAGAAAATGAAATGCTTGATGAACTCAGGGGTTTGACCTCAAAAGCCCTTGATCTTTCCCGGACACTTGGTTACTTCCCTGGATAGCAGGGTTGTGGCTCAAAGCTCAAGAAAGTGAGGTTTTGTGGAAAGAGGGCCCCGGGGACACGAGGTCTCTCCAGACTTGGAATCTGCCACACTGGGCTCCTAAATTAGGGATTGACCATCTGGAGCGAAGCCCCTGGTTTAAGACTTTCTTTGCGGAAATAGACAGAGACCAACCACGTGAAAGAGGCAAGGGCTGTTTATTCAGAGCTGGCTTATAGCACAGGGGTTGGCCTCCGTCACTTGTGCTTAGCAGAGGCTCAGCGGAGGGGGCGAGGTTCCTAGTGGAGAAAAGGGGGCTCAGGGTGCCTGATGGAGCTGCGGCGCTGCAGGGTCTCTAGGGGAGTGTCCAGGTGACTGATCAGGGTAGGTTGGTCCTGAGTTGGAAGCAAGGCAACGATTAGGAAGGCCATCAGGTATTGGTCTGGTCCTGGCCGATTGCCATGGGGGTTGCTGTCTGGCTTCCCGGGTTGTCACTGGAGGCCGCGGTCTGTCCTCCTGGAGCTGACTCACAGCAGGCTGGCTGGCTGGGCTGGCAGCTGCCGGCTGAGGGTCAGAGCTCTGCTTTTGCACTGTCTGCCCATTGTCCTGTACACTGCCTGTCATCTTTCTCTTCTTGTTAGAAATAGTAAGAAATTAGAGGACTTCCCCAGTTGTCCAGTGGTTAAGATCTGCCTTCCAAAGCGGGGGACACAGGTTCAGTCCCTGGCCCAGGAAGACCCCACATGCTGCAGAGTAGCTAGGCCCGTGGGCCGTGACTGCTGAGCCTGCGCCCGGTGAAACCGAAGCAGAGAGCAGCTCAGTTGCTTGCTCAGGCTCTTGGCGTTATTTCTGAGAGAGACAGCACCCTGCTAGTTTCAGGAAGTGTTTATTGAGCATGTCCTCTGTAAGGGGTGCTGCCCTGAAATTGCATTTAGGGATGGGGTACAGGGCAAGAGACCCGAGTTCGATCCCTGGGTCGGGAAGATCCCTGGAGGAGGGCATGGCAACCCACTCCAGTATTCTTGCCTGGAGAATCCCATGGACAGAGGAGCCTGGCGGGCTGCAGTCCCTGGGGTCACCAAGGGTTGGACGCGACTGAGCAGCTGACAGTTACCTTCACACAGGGGAGACAGTCCACGGCCACCTGACCTGCTCGTGGAAGGAGGGAGGGGCCCTGTGGGGAGCAGAGGGAGGGGTCTTTGGACAATGCACGCGACTCTGATGTTCCTGCAGCCCGNGTCACCAAGGGTTGGACGCGACTGAGCAGCTGACAGTTACCTTCACACAGGGGAGACAGTCCACGGCCACCTGACCTGCTCGTGGAAGGAGGGAGGGGCCCTGTGGGGAGCAGAGGGAGGGGTCTTTGGACAATGCACGCGACTCTGATGTTCCTGCAGCCCGGTCCGAGGCCTAGTTCTTGCAGAGACGCTTCCCAGAGAGACTTGATTTTGATTTTGGCTCACCTGAGACTGAAAGTTGCTCAGTCGTGTCCGACTCTTTGCGACCCCGTGGACTATGCAGTCCGTGTAATTTTTCAGGCCAGAATTCTGGAGTGAGTGGCCTTTCCCTTCTCCAGGGGATCTTCCCAACCCAGGGATCGAAACGAGGTCTCCCGTATCGCAGGCGGTTCTTTACCAGCTGAGCCACCAGGGAAGCCCAAGAAACCTGAGCCTGAGCGGCCTTTAGTGTAAGCCAGCCCGAGTCCTGGCCTTGAAGGTTAGAGCTGCTGCCCCTCTAGCTGGCCCGCCGTCATCTGCTAACTCCTGTCGGGGGCATCACAGGGACTGGAGTGCTGAGCCTGCAAGCAGCTCAGTGGGTATCTTGTAGCGCGTGGACTCGATGCTGGTTGTGAAGGAGCAGACTTTCGCGTTCTTTCCCACCTCGAAGAAGGTTTTCCTGTGTCTTAGGCTTTGCTATGAGGCCACAGGGTCAGAGCAGGGCCTGGCACTTTGCTGGGTGACACACGTGTTGAGTGCTCAGTTGCTCAGCCGTGTCCGACTCTGCGACCCCGTGGACTGCAGCCCGCCAGCCTCCTTTGTCCATGGGGTTCTCCAGGGAAGAATACTGTAGTGGACTGCCATTTCCTCCTCCAGGGGATCTTCCAGACCAGGGGTTGAACCTGGGTCCCCCTTATTGCAGGCGGATTCTTTACTGCTGGGCCACCAGGGGAGCCCGTGTTGTGTGCGTGCAAGCAGAGAGCTTTGGACAGTGTGCCAGGAGGCAGAGCCGCGTGCCGTGGGGTCATTGGCTGTAAACGCTCCTGCACCAGCGGCATCAGCCTGACGGAGTGGCAGGGCCTTCTGCTCTGTGCTTCCCCTGGTCTCTGGCCAGTTTTATCTGGGCGCCTCCTGTATAGAAGGCATGGCTTTGGCTTTTGTTGCCTGGTAGTTATAGCAGCTGGTACCTCCTCTGTGGGCCTCTTTGTGCTGCGGTTTCTTTAAGGCAATTGTAACTCTCCCGCCCAGATCACCTGCCTGATTCAAGGCGTTCCTGATTTCTGAGCACCTCGGGAGGTGTGTTCTGGGGGAGGAAGTAGTCCTGTCTGTTCGGTGGTCTCTGGTGCCGGTCCAGGTCGACAGGGTCTGTAATGTGTTGTCTGAAACCCCTGCCCACCCTCTGCCTCCCCTTCCTTCTCCTCCTCCTCCCTGCTTTCTTTTCTTTCTTTTTAAAAATATTTCTTATTAAAAATCGAGCAACTATTTTGGTTTCCTTCATTTGCTCTTCTTTGCTAATTGCATGTTGAGTGAGCCCGAGGAAATGAGCAAGATTTTACTTCCCTTCAATGATGATGCCAGCTACTCTTAACTGAGAGCTGGACTGTGTGCCAGGCATTGAGAAGTGGCTTTTGATCCTCACACTCAGCCAGCTGGGATAGATGGTGCTCACCCCCAGTTAATTGGGAGGGGGATTAGCTCAGAGAGCTTGAGGCACCCTCCCAAAGTCACACAGCCAGGAAGTGGCAAAGCAGAATCAAACACAAGTTGTCTGTGTAGACAGATGGTCTGATTCCAAAACGGGCTTGTAACCCCTGGAAGCCATAGAGCTGAGCTGAGGTCGGAATGGCCAAGACACGGCTGCCTTTCTGCATCTTTATTATTGGCAGATATTTACTTAAAGTAAACTTCCTTGCCTTCAATAAATACGGAGTATTTGAAAGCTTATATTTCAGTCCTGCATTTAACACTTTAGGTTTGCCATTGATACACATATTTATTATTCAGTCACGGCTTTATAGTTGATGACCTTTTCCCTGACATCTGCTAAGTCACTTCAGTCATGTCCAACTCTGAGCAATCCTATGGTCTATAGCCCACCAGGGATCCTCTGTCCATGGGATTCTCTAGGCAAGAATCCTGGAGTGGGTTGCCATTTCCTCCTCCAAGGGATATTCCAGACCCAGGGATCAAATCCACATCTCTTATACCTCCTGCATTGGCAGGCAAGCTCTTTACGTCTAGCGCAGCACCACCTGGGAAGCCCAGTGGGAAATGAATCCCTAATTAATAGACACACATGCTGATTGTTTAATTGTTACACATTTTTAGCTGTTGCTTAGGCTTTGCTTGTGATACTCATGTCAACAGGATTTGTTGTCATAGGTAGAAATTAGAATATTAAGGAAAGAATACTTATGGTTTCCAAACTTTCAAACTGGACATTGTTCAGTATATAATTAGAATTAAAGCTTTACAAAACAATGCTTACTGTAATATAGATGATGAACCAGCATGATTTTTAATTTCATTAAACATGGAGCTGGTTGCCTGGAGCAATTAGACATTCACAGGCCAGGGAAAAAAAAAGAACTTTGATCTCAGCCTCACACCTTATACAAAAATTAGCTCAAAATGGACCATGGACTTAAATGTAAAATGTAAAACTATTAAACTCTGAGGAAAAAAGTAACAAAACAAAATCTTTAAGGTTTGTGCTTGGTTGCTCAGTTGTGTCCAACTCTTTGTGACTCTGTGGACTATAGCCCACTAGGCTTCTCTGTCCATGGGATTTCCCAGGCAATAATCCTGAAGGAAATCATCCCTGAATATTCATTGGGAGGACTGATGCTGAAGCTGAAGCTCCAGTACATTAGCCACCTGATGTGAAGAGCTGACTCATTGGAAAAGACACTGATGCTGGGAAAGACTGAAGGCAGGAGAAGGGGATGACAGAGAATGAGACGGTTGGANGAATATTCATTGGGAGGACTGATGCTGAAGCTGAAGCTCCAGTACATTAGCCACCTGATGTGAAGAGCTGACTCATTGGAAAAGACACTGATGCTGGGAAAGACTGAAGGCAGGAGAAGGGGATGACAGAGAATGAGACGGTTGGATGGCATCACCGACTCGATGGACATGTGTTTGAGCAGGCTCCAGGAGATAGCAAAGGACAGGGAAGCCTGGCATGCTGCAGTCCATGGGGTCGCAAAGAGTTGGACACGACTGAGTGACCGAACTGAACTGAATATTGGAGTGGGTTGCCATCTCCTCCTCCAGGGGATCTTGCCAGCCCAAGGACTGAACCCAAGTTTCCTGCATCTCCTGCACGGGCAGGTGGGTTCTTTGCCACTGTGCCACCTGGGAAGCCCTGTAAGGTTTAGGGCTAAGCAAAACATTCTTATCCGGACTTGACCCTGAAAGCACAGCCCAGAAAAGGAAAACCTGGTACACTGGACTTCATCAGGATTGAAACTTTTGCTCTGCTGAAGGTTTTACCAGTGGGAAAAGGGAAGGGTGTGGGGAGAGAAAAGGTAAGAGTGGGAACTGAGAGCTACGCACTACTCTTAATAAAAAAAAATAAAATAAGCTACAAGGATGTATTGTATAGCACAGAGAATACAGCCAGTACTTTGTGATAGCTTTAAACGGAGCATAATTATCAAACATTGAATCACTATGTTGTATATCTGAAAACTAATTTAATACTGTAAATCAAGTATCCTTTAATAAAAATAAATCTGTTAATCAAACATGTCATCTTCCTGTGTAGAGGGAAAAACAAAAGACTGTGTTAAGAGGTTGAAAAGACAAGCTACAGACCAGGAGAAAATATTTACAAACCACGTATGTGATAAAGGACTAGTATTTGGAATATATATATTAAAAAAGAACTCTCAAAGTTCAGCAGTAACATAAACAGCCTAAACAGAAAATAGATAAAAGACCTGAAGAGATGTTTCATTGAAGAGGATGCATGGATGAGAAGGAAGCACCTGAAAATATCTTGAATCTCATTAACCATCGGGGAAATGCTGGTTAAGACTACAGCGAGGTGTTAGTGCACACCTCCAGAAATTGGCTAAAATAAAAAATTGTGACCCTACCAAATGCTGGTGAGGATTCAGGAAAACTGGGTCATCCATGGCTGATGGGAACGTAAGGTAGTGTAACCAGTCTGGACAACAGTTTGGCAGTTTCTTAAAAAAAAAAAAAAGCAAAAAACACATGTCGGATAGTTAGGGAGTTTGGATGGACAGGTACACACTGCTGTATGTAACGTGGATAACCAACAGGGACCTGCTGTATAACACAGGGAGCTCTGCTCAGTGTTATGTAACAACATAAATGGGAAAATAATTGGAGAAAGAAATTGGAAACGAGTAGACACATGCATGTGTAAGTGAGCCGCTGTGCTGTGTACCTGAAAGCGACACAGCATTGTTAACCAGCTACCCTCTAATACTAAAAAAAAAAGGAAAACTAAAAACTAAACGTGCAACTACCACAGGACTCAGCACTTACACTTTGAGGCCAGTTTATCCAGAGAGACGAGGACTTCGATTCACACAAAAACCTGAGTGTGAATGTTCGCGGCAACTTTGTTCATAATACCCAGAAACTGGAGACAAACCGGATGTTTTCAGGGGCTGAGTAGGTTTAAGGGATATGGCACATCCAATCCCATGGAACATAACTCTGCAGTGAAAATAAATGAATGAATATATCCAACAACCCGTGTGAATTTCCAGAGAATATTTTTTGTTCAGTTTGCGACCCCATGGACTGCAGCACACCAGGCTCCTCTGTCCTCCACTATCTTCTGGAGTTTGTCCAAACTCATGTCGATTCAGTCGGTGATACTATCCAATCATCTCATCCTCTGCCTCCCCTTCTTTTGCCTTCAGTCTTTCCCAGCATCAGAGTCTGTCCCCTGAGTCGGTTCTTCACATCAGGTGGCCAAAGTATTGGAGCTTCAGCTCCAGCAACAGTCCTTCCAGTGAATATTTAGGGTTGATTTCCTTTAGCATTGACTGGTTTGATCTCCTTGCTGTCCAGAGAATTATACTGAGTGAAAAAGAAAGCCAACTCCCAAAGTTTACACAGTGTATGAGTCCATTTATATAGCATTCTTGAAATTACAGAATTGTATATGCTAAGTCACTTCAGTCGTGTCTGACTCTGTGCGACCCCATAGACGGCAGCCCACCAGGCTCCCCCATCCCTGGGATTCTCCAGGCAAGAACACTGGAGTGAGTTGCCATTTCCTTCTCCAGTGCATGAAAGTGAAAAGTGAAAGGGAAGTCACTCAGTCGTGTCTGACCCTTAGCATGGACTGCAGCCTACCAGGCTCCTCCATCCATGGAATTTTCCAGGCAAGAGTACTGGAGTGGGGTGCCATTGCCTTCTCCGACAGAATTTTTTACAGAATTGTATAAATGGTGAGTAAATTAGTGGGCTAGAGGTTAAGAAGGCGGGAGGGGCGGGCAGGGAGGGGAGTGATCCTTGTGGTGCTGGAAGGTGCTGGAAGGTGCTGGAAGGTGTGGTGCTGTATTTTGACTGTTTTGATGCCAGCATCCTGGTGTGAGATTGTACTATGGTTTTGTAAGAGGTTACCACTGGGAGAAATTAGGGCAAGAATATATGGAGTTAGGGGCTTCCCTGGTGGCTCAGATGGTAAACAATCTGCCTGCCATGCAGGAGACCTAGGTTTGATTCCTGGGTTGGGAAGATTCCCTGGAGTAGGGAATGGCAACCCATTCCAGTATTCTTGCCTGGAGATTTCTATGAACAGAGGAGCCTGGCACGCTACAGCCCACAGGGTTTCAAGAGTCAGACATGACTTAGCAACTAACACTTTATATGGGATTAGGGATTTCCCTATTGGTCCAATGGTTAAGACTGTATTCCCAGTGCAGGGGGCCTGGGTTCGATCCCTGACTGGGGAGCTAGATCCCACACGCCACAGCTCAGATCTTGTGGGCCACAACTAAGACCCGATGCAGCCAAATAAATATTTTTTAAAAGATCGTATGGGATTATATATGTTTGTTTAACTGAATCGCTTTGCTATACACATGAAACCAACACATAAATATTATGAGTCAACCATGCTCCAATATAAAATAAAGATTAGAAAAGAGTGTATAGGATTTCTTCTTTCTTATAATTACATGAAAGGCTACAGTTATTTCAAAGTAAGAAAGTTTAATAAAAATATGCTGGTTGCTAAGCATTCAGTTGATTATGTTATTTGCTGGAGAACTCTTCTAGAGGAATTTAAGACCTTCTGGCTTTTCGAGAATCTTTATGGTTCTTCTGAGATTTTACATGCCCATTATAGAGAAGTCAAACAGTGCAGAAAAGTGCACATGTGAATGTTTAAAGAAAACTCACCCTAATCCCATCCTCCAGAGATCACCATCGACTTGAAGATGGAAGTCACTCAGTCGTGTCCGACTCTTTGCGACCCCTGGACCATACACTCCATGGAATTCTCCAGCAAGTATACTGAAGTGGATAGCTGTTCCCTTCTCCAGGGGATCTTCCCAACCCCGGAATTGAACCCAGGTCTCCCACACTGCAGGTGGATTCTTTACCAGCTGAGCCATAAGGGAAGCCCCAGAATTCTGGAGTGGGTAGCCTATCCCNATACTGAAGTGGATAGCTGTTCCCTTCTCCAGGGGATCTTCCCAACCCCGGAATTGAACCCAGGTCTCCCACACTGCAGGTGGATTCTTTACCAGCTGAGCCATAAGGGAAGCCCCAGAATTCTGGAGTGGGTAGCCTATCCCTTCTCCAGGTACCTTCCCAACCCCCTGCCCTGACAGTCTTCAGGAGGAAATCCTGTGAGTGTTTCCTTTGGGGCACATTCAGTTTGCTTTCCTTCTGAAGACTGCCATGGCAGCGCATACCCTCATTTTGATGTCAGGAAGCCGAACCTCAGAGAATTTGGGTGACTTGATCACGGGCGCACGCTGAGTTAAGGGCAGAGTTGGCTCCTCAGTGTTAAGACCCTTCCTAATACCTTGCCCGGCCAGCCCTGCCCTTTCTTCTCCTTGTCTCTCGGAGCAGCGGTTCTCCAGGAGTGGTGGTCCTTCAGCCAGCACGCCTCTGTCGCTTGGGAGCTTGTTACAGATGCAAACTATCATGCCCCGACCTCTGGAATCAGCGTGTTTTGGTTTTTGTTTTTAATGCCTTGCTGTGTGGCCTGTGGGATCTTAGTTCCCTGATGAGGGATCGAACCCGCAGCCCCTGCATTGGGAGCTTGGCGTCTTAACCACTGGGCCACCAGGGCAGCCCCTTGGAATCAGGAGTCTGTTTTGCTGGGGCCTCTGAATGGTTCTGAGGGTACTCTGCAGGGCTGAAGGTGCTTTGCCTTGACAGTGGGGTTTGAGCAGCAGATTGGTGTGCACTGGAAAACAGACGTGTGAATGGCCTCTCACCACGGCTCCTGCTGCCCCTTCACCACACTCACTTCTGCTGTGATTCACGCCTCGTCTGGCCATTTGTCTCCCGCGTTCATGCTGTGTGAGCTCCCGGGCTCTGCAGGGCTCTCCAGCTCCTAAGTCCAGGCACTCAGAGTCGTTGACTAAATAAAGAGCTGGTGAACTTGACATTGGGTTGATCGCTCAGTTTCTGTCCCAGCCCCTGGTGTCTGGATGGTCACTTCTGCGGAGTTCACTCCTTGCGTTTCTTCCCTCACTCCCTTCCACAGTTTCGGGGGTCTAGTCTGCTCTGTGCTGGACTTTGCAAATAAAAAATGATCGAGTGGGTTGCTGTATTTAAAATGGATAACCAACAAGGACTTACTGTACACCGCATGGAACTCTGTTCAGTGTTATGTGGCAGCCTGGGTGGGAAGGGGGGTCTGGGGGAGGATGGATACATATGCATATATGGCTGAGTCCCTTCGCTGTTCACCTGAAACTGTCACAACATTTGTTTCTTAATTGGCTTATACCCCAACACAAGATTTAAAAAAAATGGTTGAGTGTTAAAAACTGACTACGTCCCTCAACTGGAGTTGCTTCTGCAGCTCAAGTCCAACCTTTTCTCCCCTCTCTCTTCCAGATCCGACTCCCCTGCTCAGTTTGTTTTTACTGAGTTAATGCATCCTTACCCCTTCGTCGCTCAGACTAGACCCCTCCATGGTTCACCTCTGGGTCTAATTAGACCTCATTGTATGTTTCTTGCGTGTGTCTTTTTTTCTCTCTCTAGTCTCGCCGTTTCGGCTCTGGGCTAGAACCTCGTTGTGTTGCATTTGAATCGTTGTAATAAACATTGAATACTTTCTGTACTTCATTTTCCACATCGCCCCTAGGATGATCTTTCCAAAACACAAATGAATTCTGTTCGCCTGTGCAACCAGCTCAGCAAGGGTGCACGTTTTGTTAGAAATGTTATTCCCTATCTTTGGGCATCCCAAGGACTCTAGGGAGACAAACCTGCTCATCTGTAAGGCCAGGGAAGGCTCCTGGGAGGGTCCACATGGGATGCTGGCCTCTCGTCGCAGTTCTGACACTCGCTGGATGTCGCTGGAGAAGCTCCTCCTCCGTGTCTGTGCGTTTTGGTTTCATTCTCCCAAGAGAGGGGTGTGATGAAGCGTCCTGGCCGATCACACACAGGGCTGCAGGGAGGAGCAGATGAGATGCGTGGAGGCAAAGCTCTGCAGTCTGTTAAGGCGTTTACATGCTGTGGGGGTGACGTGGTGTAAACAGCGTTTCTGGAAAAATTTACAGCCCGGTCGTAGGTCTGCCTCAGGGCACCAGCGGGTCCTTGTGCGTGGTGATACCTGTGACACAGGGCACCTCCCACTGCCACCAGCACAGCACTAGGGCCTCTCCATCGTGGGGTCACAGCTGCCGAGGACGCCCCTCCCCACCCACCGCCTGGACAGGAGGCTCCTTCCTGCCCATATTCGTTGGCACCAGCTCCGCGCCTTAGCGACCAAAGGCGCAGAG
>SJYV01056186.1:9323-67073 GCA_006410875.1 Neotragus pygmaeus
GAAGGAGATCAGCCCTGGGATTTCTTTGGAAGGAATGATGGTAAAGCTGAAACTCCAGTACTTTGGCCACCTCATGGGAAGAGTTGATTCATTGAAAAAGACTGTGATGCTGGGAGGGATTGGGGGCAGGAGGAGAAGGGGACGACCGAGGATGAGATGGCTGGATGGCATCATGGACTCGATGGGCTTTAGTCTGAGTGAACTCCAGGAGATGGTGATGGACAGGGAGGCTTGGAGTGCTGCGATTTATGGGGTTGCAAAGAGTCAGACACGACTGAGCGACAGAACTGAAATGAAGTGAACAGCCACATATTGAATATTTCTCAAGGCTAAGGACTTTGTGAATGTCTTTCAGTTTTTGTATCCCAGCGCTAACAACTACTTGCTGCATAGTAGTGCACATGCACGGAGCTAAGTCGCTCCAGTCGTGTCTGACTCTTTGCGACCCTATGTACTGTATCCCGCCAGGTTTCTCTGCCCTTGGGATTCTCCAAGCAGGAATACTGGAGTGGGTTGCCATGCCCGCCTCCAGGGGATCTTCCTGACCCGGGGTTGAAGCTGTGTCTCTTATGTCTCCTGTATTGGCAGGTGGGTTCTTTACCACTAGTGCCACCAGGGAAGCCCTGTTATAAGAATGTGACAAATGTTGCTGACTGATGAACTATTTTTATGGGCTAAGTAAGTTTAAAAGTTGATTATGCAAAAGAATTTCCCTTAAAAAATGCTTATCCCTATCCTCTTTTTCATTTTAAATTAGTGGGCATATAGNAACCCAAGGATCGAGCCCGTATCTCCTGCAGGTGGATTCTTTGCTGCTGAGCCACCTCGGAATAGCCATCTTGCCTATTAAAATCAAGAAGGAGGATTAAAAGATTAAAGTACATTCTTTTGGGACTTTCCTGATGATCCAGCAGCTAAGACTTTGTGATCCCAATACAGGGACCCTAGGTTCAATCCCTGGTCAGGGAACTAGATCCTACAAGTCACAACTCAGACCTGGCACAACCAAATAAATAAATGAATTCAATGAACACTTAAAAAAAATAAAGCTTTCTTTCCTTACAATGAGTGTTTTCTTCCATATGTTTATAGAACATGGAGAACTTTCTCAGCAAAACTAGCCCTTGCATTAATACTTTTCTCCTCCGTTGAAATCAAAAGGAAAACAAAATTAGTGCTACTGTCAACTCTTTTCCTATTGCTATCCTCACTGGTCTAATTGAATAAATTTTATGGAATTCAAAGGCACACGAGCTGGCTTTTTCTTTCTTAGTTTAAATGGCTAGGTAATTCAAAATATGGAAGGTCCATATTTATGAGTCCTCCACCTGAAGTAGAAGAGAATTAAAGGTGACTAAAATAAATCCTTGATAAAATAAATCCTTTTGAAGCTGAGTTCTTCATGAAAGGCCTTACCAGCTATGCCATAAAGATTACAGTTGCCAAAATATAATCAAGCAAATAGATAGGACAGAATTCCATCCAATAAAAGCAAAGTCTCACATATTTTATCGCACAATGTAGTTATCAGTGATTTATAACTTTCCATTTTTCATTCAGAGAAAGTTGCATATATTCCAAGAGGTTATAAACCTTGATTTTTTTTTTTTTTTGGTGCATAGTTCGATCAGCATTATTTACTACAGAAAATATCACTTGTGGGACATGTAAATTTTACTTTATCTCCACTGGCATGATAAATGATTTATCAAGTGCAGAGTAAAAGGGAGATAAAACACTCTAGCTATATGCAATTGTTTGGATATTAATTTTTTTTCCATAAGATGACTCTGGTTTATGATAAAACCTGGGTCAGTCAACACACTTTGACACCATGCTAATTCTATGTCTGCCACACTAACTGTGATCTAAGGAAGTGAGCTATCAACCACCGAATTGTATCTTCAATATTCTGATGGCTTTGGCTCCACCACTTGCAATTCTTCAATTCAGTGGGTCTTTATAGTCCAGGACCATTGCTGTGTAAACAGCAGCTGAAAGAATCTGAGCCCCACCTAATTCCTCTGCTGTGTCCAAAGAAGGAAGGGATACTTTGGACTTATGGTGATAGTTGCTCAAGGACAGTACTGTTTCATATGCAGACATGATATGGATAGCATTTATTGCCAAGATTCTCCATTCTGATTTTTTTAAATCAGAAATGCCTAGGTAGATGACTCATCCTTGTGATTTTGGCTAATATTATCTTAACAATGAGAGCTATCTCATTGAGTGCTTACGACTGTGCCAGTTTTTTAAGATTTATTACCTCATTTAAAGAGTTTTAAAAGCCTTATATGTTAAAAATGCTTCATGCTGGCTCTTGAGAGTTGATTCCACTCATGTCTTCCCAAGTCCTCATTCACTAATGTTAGAGCAGTCACTTGAAATTGGCCATGGTCAAAGTGTGATGGTCTTCCCTGGTGGCTCAGATGATAAAGGATCTGCCTGCAATATAGTAGGTTCGGTTTCAATCCCTGTGTTGGGCAAATCCCTTGGAGAAGGGAATGGCTACCCACTACAGGGTTCTTGCCTGGAGAATTCCATGAACACAGGGACCTGGAGGTTTACAGTCCATGGGGTTGCAAAGAGCCACATGACTGAGCGGCTAACACTTAGGGGTTCCCCAGTAGCTCAGCAGTAAAGAACCCACCTGCATTGCAGGTTCTATCCCTGGGTGGGGAAGATCCTTTGGAGGAGGGCATGGCAACTTACTTTCATATTCTTGCCTGGAGAATCCCATGGACAGAGGAGCCTGGAGGTCTACAGTCCATGGGGTTTCAGAGTCAAACATGACTAAAGCAACTGAGCATTCATCAGCATGTATGAAAGTGTGATACCGTGGAAACTGACCAATGTTAAAAATCAGGTCTTTCCAATTTCTGGTTTAATAGCACACCACTGTGNTCTACAGTCCATGGGGTTTCAGAGTCAAACATGACTAAAGCAACTGAGCATTCATCAGCATGTATGAAAGTGTGATACCGTGGAAACTGACCAATGTTAAAAATCAGGTCTTTCCAATTTCTGGTTTAATAGCACACCACTGTGTGCTACTTGGAAGTAGCACAAGATACTCAAATAGGTGAAGTATCGAGCTTATAGTCAGTGTGTAAGTTTCAGATAGGAGTTTGACTCCTAGTCAATATCACACCAGCCTCTACATTGTTGAGGCTGCTTATAGATTCAGAATCAGTCATTGTGAATAAATTGACTATTCTTCCATAAATTCTATCAAATGTTTACTTTCCCTAATGTTTTGGTTACACTTAATTTTTAAAAATGCAAATAGCCAGTTATCTTAGTGAGCTTTTGCATAATAGAACAATTTTTTTTTTTCCAATTTAGTGTGCTTTTTTATGTGGGTGATGACTACTAGGATGACATATTGGCACCTTTTCTCTTAGCCTGTCAATATTTTGACAGGCTATTTTAACATTCACCTCCCAACTGAAAAATTTAGCAGGAACCACAGGGAGATGGAATGGCAGGAAGAAAGGATAGATGGGAAAGGAATTTTAAGATATATCAAGATATAAAGAACAACATAACCTTAAAAAAAAAAAAGGAAGCATGGTGAGAGAACACTTAGAAGTTGTAGTGATTTTCTTCTGCAACAGATTATCAACAGCAAAAAGAATTATAGTTTTTCTTTCCACTGCAGGATAAAATTCCATGTCACTCTTTACAATAATCCAGAACAGTTTCTAAATCGAAACCATTTTACTTGTTTGACTGCTTGTCTTGTTTGTGTGATCTGTTGTTATGGAAATGACTAAGATGTCAAAACATTGTTTTGTATGATCCCACAGGGGAAGGAGGGTTTTAGGAGGAAAACTCTGAAAGAGGTTTAGAGGCAAACTAAAAACACATTTGGACTTTGCACTTAAAAATCAAAACACGTTTTTTTGCTTGGCTGTGCTTTGATTTTCAAACCGCTTCTCCCACGTGGACACTTAATACTCTGGTGTGTGAAAGGTCCATGAAGCCCATTTTCAGTTGTTTACCATACACTCATGAACCTGGATAAGTCAATGACACCATTTCTTGCTTGCATACTGGGAACAATTCAACAATTTGGATTGAGTTGACCAGCCAAACATAAATGAAATAAACCAAACCAGCTATTTGGAATAATGGATAGGCTAAAAGATTAAAATACCTGAAGTCTGTCAATATATTTCTGTTATTTTGTGAATATAGACATGTGTTACAAAAGGTCAACTCTTCAGCAAGTGCAAAATCTATCGTCCTGAAATGTTACATTTTAAAGATCAAAGGAATTGCTATAATTTAAATACATGCTTAAAATGAAAACATATGAGATTCAAAGCACCATTATAAAAATGTGTTTTTGTAAATAAATGCATTTACTATTTATTTTAGGACATATGGGAATGATTGCAGTACCACTTGCAACTTGCCAATTTTGAAAAATTGGCCAAGTTAGTGCTTTTCAAATAATAAACCTAAACCAGTGACCTCACTACCAGGATGCCATGTTGGAGAGAAGAAAGATTAAGAAAAAAAGATTAAGATTAAGAGGTCTGAGATTTTGCAGTTCCTAAGTCTTCCCTAGTGGCTCAGATGGTAAAGCGTCTGTCTGCAATGCAGGAGATGCGGGTTCGATCCCTGGATTGGGAAGATCCCCTGGAGAAGGAAATGGCAGCCCACTCCAGTATTCTTGCCTGGAAAATCCCATGGACNAGATGGTAAAGCGTCTGTCTGCAATGCAGGAGATGCGGGTTCGATCCCTGGATTGGGAAGATCCCCTGGAGAAGGAAATGGCAGCCCACTCCAGTATTCTTGCCTGGAAAATCCCATGGACCACGGAGCCTGATAGGTTACTGTCCATGGGGTCTCAAAGAGTTGGACACGACTGAGCGACTTCACTTCACTTCACTTCAAGTCTTAATTGGGGCTTCCCAGGTGGATCAGTGGAAAGAATCTGCCTACCAAGACAGGAAACTTAGGACAAACAGGATCAATCCCTGGGTCGGGAAAATCCCCTGGAGGAGAAAGTGGCAAACTTTCCAGTATTCTTGCCTGAAAATCCCATGGAGAGAGGAGCTTAATGGGCTACATTCCATGAGGTCACAAAGACTTAATTAGGGAGAAAGAACCAGGAAATATTTATACTATGGAGGAAAATGTGAGGGAATACAAATATATTAATATAACACGTGAGGTATAAAATATTTTACTTCATATGTTCTAGAGGTTTGGGCTTCCCTTATAGTTCAGTTGGTAAAGAATCTGCCTGCAGTGTGGGAGACCTGGGTTTGACCCCTGGGTTGGGAAGATCCCCTGGAGAAGGGAAAGGCTATCCATTCCAGTACTCTAGCCGGGAGAATTCCATGGACTGTATAGTCCATGGGGTTGCAAAGCGTCGGANGGTAAAGAATCTGCCTGCAGTGTGGGAGACCTGGGTTTGACCCCTGGGTTGGGAAGATCCCCTGGAGAAGGGAAAGGCTATCCATTCCAGTACTCTAGCCGGGAGAATTCCATGGACTGTATAGTCCATGGGGTTGCAAAGCGTCGGACATGGCTGAGCGACTTTCACTTTGACTTCACAGAAGTTTACTTTGCAACATTGTATATAGTCCATTTTTAAATATGTTACATGGCTGATCAATGTAAAACACAGTTGCTTGATTAAAAAAAATAAAAGCAAATGTGTGACATGCCATTTTTTTGGACATAGTTGTCAGTATGCTAGACACCCATGAGAAGGGTAAATTCTGACATGTCCAAGTCTTTGTAAGAAGATTTCTCTCCTGGAAACCACGTCAGATAGATGTGCAGCGGCCACTAACCTGGCAAGTAGTGATCTGCCAGGGTGATCTGCAAAATTATAACACTAAAGACCGCTAGATTAAGTTTTCCTTCTCAGACAAGCCACTAACCCTCTGTGTAATCTTCATCTTGAACCCCAATGGTCCACAATCTCCCTGGTGGTGCGGACGATATCAGGATTATTTGGCAATGCATTTCACATACATGAGGGGCTTCCCAGGTGGTGCTAGTAGTAAAGAACCACTTGCCAATGCAGGAGATGTAGGAGACATGGGTTTGATCTCTGGGTTGAGAAGATTCCCTGGAGGAGGAAATGGGAACCCTCTTCAGTATTCTTACCCAGAGAATGCCATGGACAGAGGAGCCTGGTGGGCTACAGTCTATGGGGTTGCAAAGAGTCAGACACGACTGAAGCAACTTAGAATGCACATACCTGACTCCTAGCACAGTGACTGACAAATAGCAGTTTCAAGATAAGTATTTCTGGAAAGAGATTTAGTGAGTCCTAACTTTTTTCAAGGTTCATGTATTTATATGTAAAATGAGAATAAGGCCAAATACATAAAAGAAAATAGTGCTGTTGGGGAATAAAATTAGATTATGCATGTGAATATATTCTTTAAAAGGCTACTCTTATATTTGTCACTTTACAAATATTTCTCCTTTGTCATTATTTATAGCAGCCATAAATAAAATACACTCATTCTTCACTTGGAGAGGATTAGTTATGGTAGGTGTTAGAACAAAAAATAACACTAAAACCAGGTGATATTTTTCAATCTTGGATTTTCCTCTTGCAAATTTGGTGGTTATTTTTAAAAATGGGATTACTTCCACATTATTGTGAACTTCTGGCAATATCACCTTAGGCAGTTTGAAATTATTTCAGGATAATTAAAGTATTCTATTATTTATCTGTATCATGTTACTGCTCCCTTTGCTGAAACAATGTTCTGTGGTTGTGTACCATGGAATTCTCCAGATAATGCTTCAAATTGCGTCTTTGCATATTTTATGTTTTTCTCTGATTGAATTTTTCTCTAAGGGTTGAGCCCCTATGTAATTCCTACTTATTTTCTTTTTTAACTTCAGTCAACTCTAAATAAGTCTCTAAATATTACTGTTCTAGTCTCTAAATAAAGAGAACTGATAATAGACTTAACATTGATAAAGTAGCTTGATAAATTGTAACAAGAGTTATTCAGTGAACAGCCTATATTATACTGTAGAAAAGTCCTCATAAGGTAGACCCCTGAAACTTGATCCCTGCAATTACTGGTGTTATTGTAATGTCGTAAAGATCTCCCAAAGCTGTTTTTAAATTAATCCACAATATTAAATATTCTTGTTGAGAAAATTGATTTTCTTTAAAATAAGGAAGAAAAGCCACTCCTTTGAAAAGATGAAACAGGGCTTCCCTGGTGGCTTAGCATTAAAGAATCTGCCTGCCAATGCAGGAGACGGGTTTGATCCCTGATTTGGGAAGATCCCATATGCCGCAGAGCAGCTAAGCCCGGGCACCACAACTATTGAGCCAGTGCTCTAGAGCCCAGGAGCTGAAACTACTGAAGCTCATTTACCCTAGAACCTGTGCTCTACAACACGAGAAGCCACTGAAATGAGAAGTCTGTGCACCACAGCTAGAGGGCAGCCCCTACGTGCCACAATGAGAGAAAACCCGTGCACAGCAATGAAGACTGAGCACAACCTAACACAAATAAATAAGTACATAAATTAAAAAAAAAAAAGAAAAAAATGCATTTTGAAAAGGAGAAGAAAAAAAAAGCACCTAATATTAGCATCTACAATGTGCCAAGAACTGTAACAGAAAATTTACACATATAATCCTCAGCAGCAGATTTGAGATTATTATCTCATTTTATGAATAAGAAAATGATTTTCATGGTAATTGCAGTACCATGATTGATACCACACAGTAAGTGGCGGAGAGTATGCATGGTTTTAAAATAAGCATTAATTTTAAAAGAGTACTAGACATAGAAAAATTGTGGAAAGGACAGAGAATTCTCATATAACCTATACCCAGGTTCCCCAAGTGTTAATATCTTATGTTAATATGGCAATTCTATCACAAGTAATGAACCAATATTCATACACTATTATTATTATTAATATCTAAAGTCTGTATTTTATTAATATTTTCTTAATTTTTACATAATGTTCCTTTTCTTTTCCAGGATCCCTTCAAAGATGACACATTACATGAAATTGTTATATATCCTTAGGTTTCTCTTGTCTGTGACAGTTTATGAGATTTTCCTTTTTCATCATCTTTAGTTTTAAGGAGCATTGTATATCCCTTGTTCTGGCCCTGGAATCAGACATTTTTCTGAAGAGTCCTAGTATCTTTAATTGGAGAAAGGTATTGGAAACCAAGGTATTGGACACCAGGTTTCCATTTCCACTGTTGCTCCTAGGATGAGGTGACTTCTAGGACATAGCTGGCAGAGCAGGGAAATATTATGTGTATATATTAATGTCTCTCTCTCCCCCTCTCTTTATATGTATACATAAGATCTATAAATAATTCTTTATGCTCATACATGAATTTCTCTCTCTTTATATTTAGGTATTTATAAATATTTCTATGTGTTTCCATCTGTAGAAACATAGTAAGTTAATACAAGTTTATACTGATGTCTCAGACTGTTAATAGTAGGAGACAGGTGTTTCTCTGTTGGACTGGGACATTACAGACTAGCAAGCTGGAAATAAATGATCTATGAACCGCAATAACAATGATAAAATGGTTTCCATCATCCGCCACCAGTTTACCTAATTTTTCTATTTCAGGATACATGCATAGTGGTTTCAGAATTGCCATCTATGGTTTACAGGAAAGTTTTATCAAGTAGAGTTCAGGCTGGAGACCCAGGGAGGAGCTGATATTGCAATTCAAGTCTGAAGTCCTCTTGTTGGCAGAATTTCTTCTTGTTCCGAGGAGGTCAATCTTTGCTTTATTAGGAAATTCAACTGATGATATGAAGCCCACCCAGACTGTGAAGGACAATTTAAATTGCATTAAGTATTACTCTTGGCTCAGTCATAAAGAATTTGCCTGCCAATGCAGGAGCCACAGGTTCAGTCTCTGGGTTGGGAAGATCCCCTGGAGGAGGGAATATCAACCCACTCCAGTATTCTTGCCAGGAAAAATCCCATGAACAGAGAAGCCTGATGGGCTACAGTCCATGGGCTTACAAAGAGTCAAGCAAGACTAAGAGAGTGAGCATGCATGCATGCTTTTCAAAGAAACATCCTCAAAGAAACACCTAGAATAATATTTGATGAAATATCTGGACAACATGGCCCAGTCAGTTATATACATACAATAAACGATCAGACCTTCTATTTTTGTTTGTTTTCTTTTTTTGAGAGAGAATTTTTGTCAGAAATGGGTTTGAATTTTGTCAAAAGTTCTTTCTGTATATATTAGTATGATCATATGNGGCCCAGTCAGTTATATACATACAATAAACAATCAGACCTTCTATTTTTGTTTGTTTTCTTTTTTTGAGAGAGAATTTTTGTCAGAAATGGGTTTGAATTTTGTCAAAAGTTCTTTCTGTATATATTAGTATGATCATATGACCTTCAGTCCATTCTTTTAATCAAAATATAGTTGATTTACATTACATTAGTTTCAGGTATACAATATACTACATCATGCATGTTATTTAATCTTTGTGAGAACTGTACTGTTTTATCCTTTGTCTAGATTATTAAAAATATAAAGTAAATTTGATGTACACTACTATATATCAGGTGTACAGTAGTTCATAATTTTTAGAGGTTCTACTCTATTTTAGAGGTTATACTCCAGACCACCTGACCTGCCTCCTGAGAAATCTGTATGAAGGTCAAGAAGCAACAGTTACAACTGGATATGGAACAACAGACTGGTTGCAAATTGGGAAAGGAGTACGTCAAGGCTGTATATTGTCACCTTGCTTATTTAACTTATATTCAGAGTACATCATGTGAAATGCTAGGCTGGATGAAACACAAGCTGGAATCAAGATTGCTGGGAGAGATATCAATAAACTCAGATATGCAGATGACACCACCCTTGTGACAGAAAGTGAAGAGCTAAAGAGCCTCTTGATGAAAGTGAAAGAGGACAGTGAAAAAGTTGGCTTAAAACNGCTGGATGAAACACAAGCTGGAATCAAGATTGCTGGGAGAGATATCAATAAACTCAGATATGCAGATGACACCACCCTTGTGACAGAAAGTGAAGAGCTAAAGAGCCTCTTGATGAAAGTGAAAGAGGACAGTGAAAAAGTTGGCTTAAAACAACATTCAGAAAATGAAGATCATGGCATCCAGTCCCATCATTTCATGGCAAATAGATGGGGAAACAATGGAATAAGTGAGAGGCTTTATTTTATTGGGCTCAAAAACCACTGCAGATTGTGACTAAAGCCATGAAAGTAAAAGACTCTTGCTTCTTGAAAGGGAAGTTATGACCAACCTAGATAGCATATTAAAAAGCGGAGACATTACTTTGTCATCAAAGGTCCATCTAGTCAAGGCTATGGTTTTTCCTGTAGTCATGTATGAATGTGAGAGTTGGACTATAAAGAAAGCTAAGCACCAAAGAATTGATGCCTTTGAAACTTAGTATTGGAGAAGACTCTTGAGAGTCCCTTGGACTGCAAGGAGATCCAACCAGTCAATCCTAAATGAAATCAGTACTGAATATTCATTGGAAGGACTGATGCAGAAGCTGAAACTCCAATACTTTGCCACGTAATTCAAAGAACTGACTCTCTTGAAAAGACCCTGACACTGGGAAAAATTGAAAGCAGGAGGAGAAGGGGACGACAGAGGGTGAGATGGTTGGATGGCATCACTGACTCAATGGACATGCGTTTGAGTAAGCTCTGGGAATTGGTGATGAACAAGAAAGCCTGGCATGCTGCACTCCATGGGGTTGCAAAGAGTTGGATATATCTGAACTACTGAACTGAACTGATATTCCATTTAAATTTATTATAAAATATTGGCCATATTACCTTTGTTATACAGTATATTCTTTTGATTTCTTTTATACTTAGTAGCTTTTAGCTCTTAATCCCTGACTTATACCTTGACCCTCTCTTCTTTCCTCCTCCTACTCGTGATCACTCAGTCAACTAATATGATGAATTACACTGACTGCTTTATAAATTGTGCCAATCTAACATTGCTGGGATGAACTCCACTTGGTTGTTATTATCTTTTTATGTTACTCTGAGTTTGATGTGAAAGCATTCTGTCCAGGATTTTCTGATATGTTGGGGGAGTGTGTAATTTCCTTGGTTGTTTCCCTGCAGCAAAGATTTGAAATGGCAGACGAGTATTACAGCTCTGTTAAAGCTCAGTTTTATTTGGCTAGCCAAGGAAAGTATACCCTCGAGGCGTGATGGTGGGCCACCCCAAAGGCGAGGCCTCAGTCCATCTCGGCTTCCTGTGCTTGTTTTACCTGAAGTTCTCACTCCGGTCTGTGGACTTTCTTTGGTTCTGTTTTTGTAGGCTATTCCTTTTCTTTGTCTTTTAGCCACGGCCTTTTTGGACTCCTTTTTTCTGTTCTAACTACTTAACATATCTCTGCTCACTAAAGGTAATAGTCCGTAGTTTTCTTGTAATATTTTCATAAGTATTGTTTCTATATCTAATATGTGGCAGAGACTGTGTCTTTTTGCTACATATATAAATGTACTTATATAATCCTGCTGCTGACTTGCTCTCCAAATCTGATTGACTTACATCATCTCTAGATCTACTTTTCCTACTGTAGAATTAAAAGTTATGTTTAGATGAACTAAAGTGTCTATTTCAGTTCCAGAAATATAACACCCATTCCTACAGGTAATAACAAAACCTCAAATTAATGATTAAATTTCATAAAAGTCATAGCCATTGATTATTATATCCTCCCAACTACTCCTTGTGGTTGAGTAAAACAAGTACTAGTTTCATTATTTATAGATAAAGTTACCAAAGTTCATAAAAATTAAGTTTTCCAAGATCATAGTTTCTAAATGCTGTTATTAGGATTCAAACTCAAGATCTTTGGGCCAACATACCAAACATTTCAGGGCTTCCTGGATGGCACTAGTGGTAAAGAAATCACCTGTCAATGCAGGAGACAGATGCAAGAGACACAGCTTCAACCCCTGGGTCGGGAAGGTCTCCTGGAAGCAGGCATGGCAACCCATTCCAGTGTTCTTGCCTGGAGAATTCCATGGACACAGGAGTCTGGCAAGGTACACTCCATTTGGTCACAAAGAGTCAGCCATGACTAAAGCGACTTAACACACACACACCAAATATTTAAGCTTTATAAGACCATAGGCTTATTGTATTAATAAGTAAATTCACTTTCCAAAGCCATTCTCCAAAAGGCCATATTATTCTCCTGGAGAACATTCTATGCATAAATGGAAAACTGGAAAGAGAGTTCTCAAAAGCTCTGTTGTATAAAAGAGAGATCAAAATCTCACCTGTTCTTTCTTTTATGCACTGTACTTACAAAAGTTCAGCTTTCTCCTGTAAATGTGAATCACATTATTACATTTTATTTTTATAAAATGCAACTTTACCTAAGCAGGAAAAGTATAACTCTCTGCAAGCCCAAATTACAGAATGGGTATTGGATACATATAACTAAATATCAAGGGTGAAGAGTAAGAGTTTCTGTACCCTGCTCAAGGAAGAATGAGCTCACAGTCCTCTGCATTTACTATCACACGGATATCTTTATGTCCTTTTTGTTGCAAAGAGCTTTTCTAAACATTGCACTCCACAGTGATAGCAGATTTATAGTATATAGATCACACCCCTAGGCTGTCTGTCAAAAGTGTTTTCTAACATAATTTCAAAACAGACGTCAGGTCTAAAGAGTTTCTAATTTCTCATGGAAATGATGTTTGACTTTTCCATGACACCTCACCTCATCTTCATCAAACTAAACAGATTTGTTCTGATTCTGGTATTTATCTGCCCTTAGAAGTGTAGGCATTTTCCCCACAGGTTTGCAGATGAGTATACTTGAAGTGTTGCAAGAGTTATCATTATTGGTTGAGGTTCAGATACTTGGAAAAAGTTAGAAGATATTAGAAGCTTTCTGTTGATGAGGGATTCTGGGTTTGCCTGTATAGGTGGAGGTTCACCAAGAAGTAACAGTTCTTGGCAAAACATTTGTCATGTTGCATAGGGTGAAGCATGGAACATTTTTCAGATATTGGGCTGTGGAGGTATGTGATGAGAAAGGAGAAGGATGAACATACAATAAGGGGGATCTACATGTTCATGAAACAGAGGTCAGATAATATGTAAGGACAAACTATTCTCCAAAACAAAAGCCCATATTGAGGCCCTAAGAAGGGATCAATCAAAGATTTTCCCTTCATCTGCTCATCTGGGGGAGATGACCACCCATGACTAGAATCATATGATGATAACCACCATCATTTTTCAGTGTCCTATCTTTTTGCCTTTTCATACTGTTCATGGGGTTCTCATGGCAAGAATACTGAAGTCATTTGTCATTCCCTTCTCCAGTGAACCACATTTTGTCAAAGTTCTCCACCATGACCCTTGAATGGCCCTACACAGCATGGCTCATAGTTTCATTGATTGAGACAAGACTGTGGTCCATGTGATTAGATTGGCTGGTTTTCTGTGACTGTGATTCTCAGTCTGTCAGCCCTCTAATGGAGAAGGATAAGAGGCTTATGGAAGCTTAAAGCTCAACATTCAGAAAACAAAGATCATGGCATACGGTCCCATCACTTCAAGGCAAATAGATGGAGAAACAGTGAAAACAGTGGCATACCTTATTTGGGGGGGGGGGGGCTCCAAAATCACAGTAGATGGTGACTGAAGCCTTGAAAGTAAAAGATGCTTACTCCTTAGAAGAAAAGTTATGACTAACCTAGACAGCATATTAAAAAGCGGAGACATTACTTTGCCAACAAAAGTCCATTTAGTCAACACTATGGTTTTTCCAGTAGTCACATATGGATGCGAGAGTTGGACTATAAAGAAACCTGAACACCAAAGAATTGATGCTTTTGAACAATGGTGCTGGAGAAGACTCTTGAGAGTCCCTTGGACTGCAAGGAGATCCAACCAGTCAATCCTACAGGAAATCAATCCTGAGTGTTCATTGGAAGGACTGATGATGAAGCTGAAAATGCAATATGCTGGCCACCTCATGTGAAAAGCTGACTCATTGGAAAAGACCCTGATGCTGGGAAAGATTGACGGCGAGAGGAGAAGGGGACGACAGAGGAGGAGATGGTTGGATGCCGTCAATGACTCAATGGACCTGAGTTTGGGTAAACTCCGGGAGTTGGTGATGGACAAGGAGGCCTGGCGTGCTGCAGTATATGGGGTCACAAAGAGTTGGACATGACTGAGGGACTGAAATGAACTGAACCACCATCACAAAAAAGTTACCCATTATGAATACTGTGCTTAGAATCTGGAAATGTTTATAAATGCATTAGCTTGCACACTGACCCTATGAAGGAATTACTAATACTGTCCTCATCGTAGAAATGAAGAAACTAAAATTAAAGAGGTTGATTGACTAGTTAAATGACATTCAGATAGTACTTGGCAGAGTTAGGATTCCAGGGCTATTTCCCTCATTGAAAAACTCTTGCCACTTGGGGAAGGATAAGATAGGGGTGTGGAATAAAGAGATACAAACTATTATATATATATAATAGATTAAAAAAAACAAGGATATATTGTATAGCATAGGGAAATATAGCCATTATTTTGTGAAAACATTAAATAGAGTGTAATCTATAAAAATGTTGAATCAGTATGCTGTATACCTGAAACTAACATAATATTGTGAACTGATTATTCAGTTCAGTTCAGCCGCTTAGTCGTGTGCAACTCTTTCCGACCCCAAGCATGCCTGGCTTTCCTGTCCATCACCAAATCCCAGATGTTGCTCAAACTCATGTCTGTCGAGTCGGTGATGCCATCCAAACTCTCATCCTCTGTCATCCCCTTCTCCTCCTGCCTTCAATCTTTCCCAGAATCCGTTTTTTTTTTCTTCCCCCCAGGAAGCCAAAAGTATTGGAGTTTCAGCATCAGTCCTTCCGACGAATATTCAGGACTGATTCCCTTTAGGATTTACTGGTTGGAACTCCTTGCAGCCCAAGGGACTCTCTAGAGTCTACTCCAACACCATAGTTCAAAAGCATCAGTTCTTCCACACTCAGATTTCTTTATAGTCCAACTCTCTCATCCATACATGACTACTGGAAAAACAATAACTTTGACTAGATGGACCTTTGTTGGCAAAGTAATGTCTCTGCTTTTTAATGTGCCATCTAGGTTGGTCATAGCTTTTCTTCCAAGGGGCAAGTGTCTTTTAATTTCATGTCTGCAGTCACAGTCTGCAGTGATTTTGGAGGCCCCCAAAATAAATTCTCTCAGTTTCCATTGTTTCCCATCTATTTGGCATGAAGTGATGGGACTGGATGCCATGGTTTTAATTTTTTGAATGTTGTTTTTAAGTAAACTTTTTCATTCTTCTCTTTCACTTTCATCAAGAGACTCTAGTTCCTTTTCACTTTCTGCCAGAGGGTGGTGTCATCTGTGTATCTTAGGTTATTGATATTTCTCCCAGCTATCTTGATTCCAGCTTGTGCTTCATCCAGCCTGACATTTCACATGATGTACTCTACATATAAGTTAAATAAGCAGGGTGACAATATACAGCCTTGACGTATTCCTTTCCCAATTTGGAACCAGTCTGTTGTTCCATGTCCAGTTCTATTGCTTCTTGACCTGCACACAGATTTCTCAGGAGGCAGGTAAGTTGGTCTGGTATTCCTATCTCTTGAAGAATTTTCCACAGTTTGTTGTGATCTATACAGTCAAAGTCTTTGGTGTAATCAATAAAGCAGAAGCAGATGTTTTTCTGGAATTCTCTTGCTTTTTCTACGATGCAATGGAAGTTGGTAATTTGATTTCTGATCCTTTGCCTTTTCTAAATCCAGCTTGAATATCTGGAAGTTCCCAGTTCCCAGTTGAAGCCTGCCTGGAGAATTTTGAGCATTACTTTGCTATCATGTGAGATGAGTGCTATTGTGTGGTAGTTTGAACACTCTGTGGTATTGCCCTTTTTTGGTGCCCTTTTCCAGTCCTGTGGCCACTGCTGAGTTTTCCAAATTTGCTGGCACGTTGAGTGTAGCACTTTCACAGCATTTAGGATTTGAAGTAGTTCTACTGGAATTCCATCACCTCCTCTAGCTTTGATCATAGTGATGCTTCCTAATTCCAGGATGTATGAATCTAGGTGAGTGATCACACCATTGTGGTTATCTGGGTAGTGAAGATCTTTTTTGTATAGTTCTTCCATGTATTCTTGCCAGCTCTTCTTAATATCTTCTGCTTCTGTTAGGTGCATATTTTTTCTGTCCTTTACTGTGCCCATAAAATATGCATTTTTGCATGAAATATTCCCTTGCTATCTCTAATTTTCTTGAAAAGATCTCTAGTGTTTCCCATTCTATTGCTTTCCTCTGTTATCTCTCCTTTCTATTCTTTGGAACTCTGCATTTAGATGGGTATATATCTTCCCTTTACTCTTTTGCCTTCAGCTTCTTTTCTTTTTACAGCTATTTGTAAGCCCTCCTCAGACAGCCATTTTGCCTTTTTGCATTTCTTTTTCTTGGGGAAGATCTTCATCCCTGCCTCCTGTACAGTGTCATGAACCTCCATCCATAGTTCTTCAGGCACTCTATTGGGTCTAATCCCTTGAATCTATTTCTCACTTCAACTGTATAATTGTAAGGGATTTGATTTAGGTCACATCTGAATGGTTTGGTGGTTTTCCCTACTTTCTTCAATTTAAGCCTGAATTTGCCAATAAAGAGTTGATGATCTGAGCCCCAGTCAGCTTCCAGTCTTATTTTTGCTGACTGTGTAGAGCTTGTCCATCTGTGGCTGCAAAGAATAGAATCACTCTGATTTCAGTATTGACTATTTGGTGACGACCATGTGTAGGGTGTTCTCTTGTGTTGTTGGAAGAGGGCATTTTCTATGACCAGCACATTCTCTTGGCAAGACTCTTCTAGCCTTTGCCCTGCTTCATTTTGTATTCCAAGACCAAAATTTCCTGTTACCTTAGGTATCTCTTGACTTCCTCCTTTTGCATTCCAGTCCCCTAGGATGAAAAGTACATNGCAGGTCGGGTCCAACATGACAATTTTTTTTTCTGACACAATCTTGCCCTGTGATTTCTTTGGAAGGAATGATGCTAAAGCTGAAACTCCAGTACTTTGGCCACCTCATGCGAAGAGTTGACTCATTGGAAAAGACTCTGATGCTGGGAGGGATTGGGGGCAGGAGGAGAAGGGGACGACCGAGGATGAGATGGCTGGATGGCATCACTGACTCAATGGACGTGAGTCTGAGTGAACTCCGGGAGTTGGGGATGGACAGAGAATCCTAGCGTGCTGCGATTCATGGGGTCGCAAAGAGTCAGACACGACTGAGCGACTGAACTGAACTGAACTGATGCAGTATTACTCTTTACAGCATCAGACTTTACTTCCATCACCAGTCACATGTACATCTTGGTATTGTTTTCACTTTGGCTCCATCTTTTCATTCTTTCTGGAATTATTTCTCCATTCTTCTCCAGTAGCATATTGGGTCATATCTTTTTGGCTTTTCATACTATTCATGGGGTTCTCAAGGCAAGAATATTGAAGTGGTTTGTCATTCCCTTCTCCAGTGGACCACATTTCGTCAGAACTCTCCACCATGACCCATCCATTTTAGGTGGCCCTACATGGCATAGCTTATAGTTTCATTGAGTTATACAAGGCTGTGGTCCATGTGATCAGTTGGATTAGTTTTCTGTGATTGTGGTTTTCATTCTTTCTGCCCTCTGAGGGATAAGGATAAGAGGCTTATGGAAGCTTCTTGATGGGAGAAGCTGACTGTAAGAGGAACTGGGTTTTCTTCTGATGGGTGGGACCATGCTCAGTAAATCTTTAATCTAATTTTCTCTTTATGGGTAGGGCTGAATTCCTGCCCTTTTGTTTGACCTGAGAGCAAATTATGGTGGAGGTAATGAAGACAATGGCTACCGACCTCCTTCAAATGATCCTGTGCATGCACTGCAGCACACAGTGCCCCTGACTCTGCAGCAGGCCACTGCCAACCCATGCCTCTGCTGGAGACTCCTGGACACTCACAGTCAAGTCTGGGTCTGTCTCTTATGGGATCACTGTTCCTTCCTCCTGGGCCTGGTGTGCACAATGTTTTGTTTGTACCCTCCAAGAGTCTGTTTTCTCTGTCCTATGTAAGTTCTGTAATCAAATCCTGCTGGCCTCCAAAGTCAAATTCTCTGGGGGTTCTCAGTGCCTTTGCCAGATCCCCAGGTTGAGAAATCTGTTGTGGGTCCTAGAACTTTCTTAACAGTGCAAGAATTTACTTGGTATAACTGTTCTGCAGTTTGTGGGTCATCTGTTTAGCAGCTCTATGGTGGGGTTAATGGCGACCTCCTCCAAGAGGTCTTATGCAACAGGCTGTGTGACCCAGGTAGCTGTACTCAGAGCTCCTATCCTTATTGCAGGCCACTGTTGATCTGTACCTCTACTGAACAGTCAAACACAGGTTGGGCTCAGTCTCTGTGGGGTCTCTGGGTCCTGGAACACACAAGGTTTGGTTTGAGCCCTCCAAGCATCTCTGGCAGGTATGGGGTTTGATTCTAAATTGGATTTTGCCCCTCCTACCATCTTGCTGGGACTTCTCCTTTGCCCTTGGATGTGGGTATCTTTTTTGGTGGGATCCAACATTCTCCTGTTGATTGTTCAACAGCCAGTTGTAATTTTGGAATTCTCACAGGAGATAAAAAAATTAAAACAAAACAAAACAGAATCATATTTTTCTTAGCAGGAGCATTCATATACATTGAACAAATGTATAGTATCTGAATGATGACACATAAGTTCTTGGAACAAATTCATGCTTAATTTTATATACCACATTAGATGCAGTAGGGTGAAGTAGGGAAAACAAAACAAAACAATAAAGAAGAATTAAACAAACATGCTTTTTGGAAAGCTAAGAACCTGGAATCTCAACTCATATAAAAGGAAACTGACCAGAACATATAAACCAAAGCATGATGCTTTCTGATAGAGTAGCCTGAAGTCTTAAAGCTTGCCACACTTTGGGGTATTGCTTTAGTTTGCTACTGCTAATGTAACAAAGTATGAAGTAAGTATGGCTGAAACATAAAAATCTTATTATATGATAGTTGTCTAGGTTAGATTACTGATACAGATCTCTGGGTTAGAATCAAGATTTCACAAGGCAGGTTCGTTTCTGGAGCCTTTAGAAGAGAATCTACCTTTTGCACTTTCCTTGACTCATGATTTTTAATCTCCATATTTAAAGCTAGCAAAGCTGCATGTGACCATTTTCCCATGGTCACATCTCCCTCTGATCACAACCAGGAAAGGTTCTGTGATTTTGAGGACTCATGTGATTATACTGGGCCCAGGTTCATAATCCCAGCTAGTCTCCCCAAAACAAAGTTCTTAATTTAATCACATTTGAAAGCCTTTTGCCATGTAGCAAAGGACATTCACAGCCTCTGGCATTAAGACATAGATGCCTATGTGGAGCCATTTTCCTGCCTTTCTCAGTGTATAAAGCTTAGAACCTGATAAACACAGACTGAGATCAAGTACAAGATGAGATAACAAAGAGGAAACACTGTAAAGACCAAGGCCAGAGTAAGATAATTTTTTAAATGTCATAGAGTTGTGTTTTGAATTCTATCTTTCTCATCTTACAGCTATGAATATTTTCTCCATTCCTAGAGCCTGATCAAGTCTGCTTTATATTCTTCCCTTAAGTTGCCAGCAATGTTAGAAGCTGGAACAGAGAGACACAAAGACACCATGGGTCTCATTTTTCCAGATCTTGCATAGTTCTCCCTTCAGGCTGAGAAGCTAGCTTCTCTTGGAGGGATAAAAGTCTGACAACTGATCTTTCTTAGGAATAAATGGCCTTTCAGAGTTTGGAGAGAGTAAGATTCTATGGATAAATTTACCTAGCTCAGATCAATAATGAGAATCATATTCTTCTTTAAAGAACACCATTTCCAGTATTTACTCCTCCTGTGTACCAATATTTTAAAATATATGTATATATATATATAATATATATTTACTACTAACTAAGTCACTTCAGTCGTGTCCGACTCTGTGTGACCGCATAGACGGCAGCCCACCAAGCTCCCCGGTCCCTGGGATTCTCCAGGCAAGAACACTGGAGTGGGTTGCCATTTCCTTCTCTAATGCATCTTTTTAATATTGCTGGCTTATTGATGCTTTCATTGGCAAGAGTATCATTACAAATAATGCATTAGTATATGTCACTTTTGGTTTTGTACATTTGATAAAGTCATATTTTTAAAATACTGTCTTACTAAACTTACCCCCCTTTTTTTTTTTTTTGGCTGTCCTGGGTCTTCCCTGATGTGTGGGCTTTTCTCTAGCTGCAGAGAGTGGGGGCTACTCTCTAGATTTGGTGCAAGGGCTTCTTATATATTTACTTAAAAAATATATTTTGCCTTATAAAGAAAGGAAATAGAAAGCAATTGTGACTTGCAACTGCTAACATGATCTACCTCACATCCCACTTCTTTTAAGTTATGTTTGAAAAGAATAAAAACAACAACAATGAAAAGTCAAAGAGTTCACCTAGTAAACACTGATGTCCAGTTCAGGACATCCTCTGAGGGAATCAAAAGTACTAGAAGCCCTTAAAAATGCACAAACACATTAAAAGTGCACAAACCATCCTCTATTCAAAAAATGAATCGCTAAACTTTACATTTAGAGGATTTATGTGTGAAATCTGAACGAATGTACTCAATCTATCATCCCTGAATCAATCTGTCACATTGTCACAGGAGTGAGGAGGAGCTGATTGCTAATATCAAAAGCTGTAAACAGGAGTTAACCATTTTTACATCAGAGCACAAGTGGGCAGCACAAAATATGTTAGAACAATATCAGTGAAGTGTTGAATTCAAAAAACCTACTTGCACAAAGGAAAAACAACCTCATGAAAGTATATTAATTGAAATATGCTAATATTGGCTACATATTCACATGCTGTAAATCAGACTCAGATAAATATTTTTCCCACCTCCAAATGTTATATTCTTCCAACTTTGGCAGGTTAACTCGGTTGCTGAGAGTCAAGGAAATGGGTCAAGAATGAAAAATTTGCCTACTGTAAGAAGAAATTTATGTGCTATCAAAACAGACTATTTTAAAAATCCTGTCCAGTTACTTTGCAGAATTATGTCATTATGGGGTAGATATAAGAACATAACATAGTGAAGAAAAAGAATGATACTACTATGTCTTATTCAGCTTGGTGTTTGTTACCCTAGGTTGAATTGGGGTAACAAATACCAAGATCTTGGTGGCTTAACACAATCAAAGTCTCTTTCAAAGTATGCTATGGGTCTGAATGACTCTCCAGGGCAGCTCTTTCTCATGTGGTACTAAGATTTCCAGTCTAGCAGCACTGCCGCTTTGCATATATCTTTTATAACCTGCTGTGGCAGGAGAGAAAACTCTGCAGAGACAGATATTGGCACTTACATATGTTGACCATTTATGAATATTGGCCATTTCCAGCACTTTTTCCTGAACTGAGCATTGCAAGGCAGCTGGGGAATATACTTTCAACGTATCAGGATTGAATATATTGGCGAGAAGTTTTGTTGTCTACCACATACAGGTAGGTAAAACAGCTGGAGTGTGTGAAGGTGATGGCACCTGTGTGTGACTGTTAGTCCATGAAGAACAGATATAAGGATGTGATGGCTATTCTGTAGGGTAGGTATTCAGAGCTGAAACATAAATTACCAATTGCTGGTTGTACAGATGTTATTTATTCTTGTATAATTTAAATCTTACCAATTCTGGCGAGATGAAGAAGGAGAAATGGAGTTACAGCGACTTTGGTCATGGGTATACTGTTGAGAAAATGTTGATCCACTTAGTTGTATGCAGTATGCTTAGTAAAGTCACTCCTACAAAAAGAATGCTAGATATTGTCAGTATCCATAGGGCAAGAAATGCATTTTCTTTTTACTTTTATTAACCTTGGATTAGAATAGTTTGTTGATTAGTTTATTTGGTAATGAAAAATTCCTTTATTCTCAAAATATTTGAACTGTTTTCTTCCATGATTACATGAGTCACATAGAGCTATACCTTTTTTTCTTAATTATTTAAAATGTGGCATTCACTTCTGTTGTTTTATCATTCATTCAACTATTCATCCTGGGTATAGAGGAGAAGCTGGTATAATTCTTCTAAGTTCTAATGGGATGAAAGTTCCCAAAACTTTCTGAAGATATTCACAGCCTTAATAGCAATGTTGCGTGAAATAAAAATGCTAAGAACACATCAAAAGAAGATGAGATATCAGGCGAGACCTTCAGAACAAACATCCTTGCAATCAGAGCAAAGTTCACATCTTTAGCCAGGTCCATTCTGTATCCAGTGATCATGTCCTGACTGATGGGAGAGGGAGGAAATGAAAGGTCACACTGTAGAACTTGAAGGTTTGTGTAGTGTGGTGACAGCATGATCTTCATCTCTATGTAAATCTTCTTATAACTTAGCTCCTTTGAGTGGATTGGAAATATTTCTTTTCATTTGTTGTTCTGTAAAATAAGGTCAATGAGTCTCATGATGTCAATAAACTTTCCTATAATTCTGCAAGCCAGTCTAGTCTCTGTAGAGAGTTTGTATTGTCTGCGAACAACTGTGAAAGTCTATGGCATCTGTAACATAGGATGGATATAAGAAGTAGGAATGACTAACTTTACAGGAGCACTCACATTTATTCAATAAGACATTTTAACTGCCCTTTCCCCTCATTCCTTCATATCTTTCCCCTTTTTTCCCCTTCCTGCAACAAATTATTACTTAAAAATTTATTGTGTACAAATCCCTATACTAGATACAATGGAATTTGACAAAAATGGTTTATATAAGCTCCCTGATATGAAGGAAACTTTTTTCCTGCCCGGACACTGTCTACTCCAAAGCCCTGTCATGATGTTACAGTTAAGTCCTTGGAATTACATAGAGGTTTCCATTTAAAGCTGGATTTTGAAAACAGTAAAACAAACAAAAAACAAGTAAGTGTTTGTCTGGCTATTTTTGTTTTGGCAATTCAAAGTGTAGGGTTTGGGAAAATTTTTGATTTATGGATCTATGTTTCTGCAAAGAATCTATGGTGTCTCTATTCCACATGTGCTTTGCTTTGCAATTAAAGACCACTACTAGGCATTTATTTTCTTTTTTTCCCCTCCCTGAATATTCTTAAACAATCTTGACTTTTAATTCATACATCATAGAAGAAGTTACTCACTTGGAATAAAAAGTGATTAATGACACAAATGGTCAATAAACATTCTATAGTCATCCCTAGGGAAAGAACACATTCAGAACACTTTCTCTCCATTTTCCTCACTTGAAAAGATTGATATATTGTGAAAGTCTAGTTAATAGTTGTTAGCATTTCTGAAAGTCAGCCAAGTGAATTAGAGATACGTGGAGTTATTTGGCAGAATTTCAGACTCTCTGATCCACTAAATAACACAGAGTTTATTGTAACAAGACCTTGTTTAAGAATCATGTCATTTCTTCCTCCTGGAAGGCTTGCTTTCTTTAGCCATTCTTTTTTCTCTTTTTTTAAACTTAAGAACTTATTAAAATTGCAGTCAGTGTTGTGACACATGTTGGATTAGTCACGCCAAGTTTAGGGAAGCTGTTTCATGGAATATGACAACTTCAGAAGCTTGACAAGAAATGCAAAATGAAAGATCCATCTTAAATTATTTTTAGCAGAAATAAGAAAAAAAGATATTTACAATCATGGAGCAAGTGTGAGTGAATTTTCCTCATATTTTTCAGCAGAGACTATAGACGGTGTCCTTACACCATTAATTGCATGGGTAACTGGAATTAAGACTCACTGTTGGGTACAGATAGCTTGTTTGCATTTTGACTCTGTAGTAAGAGGTACTGCTATTTATAGTCATTAAAATGCACATAATATAGTACTTACAACTGTCATAACATGGAAACCACTGTGAGGCACTCCTATGAAGCTGCAAGTAGGTCATGTGATTATTGTTATGAATGTCAAACTATATGATACATTCACTACAGACTAGTCAGTGTTTCTCAAACTTTAACGTGTACACAAGTCACCTGATGGGATGCATATTTGAGTTCAATATTATCAGGATGGGGAGTGGGACCTGGTGTTCATAACAAGCTTCTAAGTAATGCTGATGCTACCATTCATCCTTGAATAGAAAGGAAGTAAATTTTATGTGACCAGAGTTATACAGAGAGAAGAATCCCCCTGGAATAGCAAGACTGTGCTGTGTGGTGAATAAGTCCATCAGAAAGGGACTCATTAGGCAAGTAAGTGTGAATTAAAAAGAGTAACTTATTGCAGTTCCTATCATTAATGCCCATTCAAGTCCTGTCTAGCCTTCCCAAGTGGGTGCAGTGGTAAAGAATCTGCATGCCAATGTAGGAGATGCAAGAAATGCAGGTTTGATCCCTGGATTGGGAAGATCCCTGGAACAGGAGATGGCAACACCCTCCACTATTCTTGCCTGGGGTATCCTATAGACAGAGGAGCCTTCCAGGCTACAATCCATGGTTTGTGAAGAGGCAGATACAACTGAGCAACTAAGCACCTTACAACATTACTGCCCAGTGTATTCTGTTCCACACACCCCACACACTCTGGTTCCATTGCCAAGACCATCTATATTGTGTGAAGATTGTATCGGGGTAACTCTGATTCAGTTACACATTTTGGTTATTTATTTTATCACCCGATTCTCTGATCACTAGGAAATTTTTCTATTATAATTAATCTTTTCATGTTGGATATTTAGGAAGAGAGAATGAGGTTAATGAAGTTTGAGTAATTAAATGAAATTTATCTTTAAAAACAAATTATTTATAGTAGAAAGAAAATCTGATGATCAAAGAATGTTGGATATTCCTGTATCTCTGACTGTAAATTTTTACTGAAAATTATCACAGTGTTATTTGGTCAGTATCATAGTCTTTGCTGATGTGGTATCGTGCAAAATGGAGCCACTCATGATGAAGCAAGCAGTTCTCAGTCTGAAAAGCTGATGTTTGATCCTAGAACAAAATGGCTACCAAGTTGACTGGGGGAAAAAAAAAAGAAAACAAAACTTAAAATGTTTAAAGTGAAGAATCTTGTCCTATCAAATATTAAACTCCACTTCTAGGATGTTTAATAAATATTTTTATAGATGAATTTGAAAAATAAAACTAAAGAAATTAAAAACAATGCAATTTGAATAATTAAAATGTAGGTTTTTTTTTTTTTACACAATAAAGGTATCATATGAAAGTGTAGATTTATATGGGGGCATGCTCAGTTGCTTCAGTTGTGTCCAACTCTTTGCCACCTGTGTACTGTAGCCCGCCAGGCTCCTTTGTCTGCAGGATTCTCCAGGCAAGAATACTTAAGTGGGTTGCTGTGCCCTCCTCCAGGGGATCTTTCTGACAAAGGAATAGAACACATCTCCTGTGTCTCTCCACATGGCAGACAGGTTATTTATCCACTGAGCCACCTGGGAAGCCCATAGATTTATATATACTGATATAAAAGCATGCTTCTAATTTAACTTAAATAAAAAGGCATGCATTCTTAGGTTTCTTTATCATTTAAAACCTTGGTTATTAGATCCATTAATCCCATTCCTGGGTATGTATCTGGAAAAGATGAAGACTCTAATTTGAAAAGATACAAGCACCCCAAAGTTCATAGCAACATTATTTACAATAGCCAAGACATGGAAACAACCTAAGTGTCCATTGACAGATGAATGAAAAAAAATGAATGAATGAATGACAGATGAATGAAAAATGTGTATATATATATATATATATATAGAGAGAGAGAGAGAGAGAGGGAGAGAGAGGGAGTGTATAGACGATTACTTAGCCATAAAAAGTATAAAATAATGCCATTTGCAGCAATATGTTTGGACCTAGTGATTATCCTAGTGAAGTTAAGTCAGAGAAAGACAAATATCATATGATATAACTTGCATGTGGAATTTGCAAAAATGATAGAAATTAACTTATTTACAAAACAGAAACATAGACAGACAGACATAGAAAATGAACTTAACAGTTGCCAAATTAGGATGAACAGATACACACTATAAATGAAATAGATGAACAACATGGATCTATGTACAGTGCAGGAAATTATATTCAATATCTTGTAATAATCTATAATGGAAAAGAATCTGAAATATATATATATATATATATATATATATATGAATCCTTTTGTTGTGAAGGTGAAGTCGCTTAGTCGTGTCCGACTCTTTGCGACCCCATGGACTGTAGCCTACCAGGCTCCTCCATCCATGGGATTCTCCAGGCAAGAATACTGGAGTGGGTTGCCATTTCCTTCTCCAGGGGATCTTCCTGAGCCAGGGATTGAACCCAGGTCTCCCGCATTGGAGGCAGACGCTTTAACCTCTGAGCCATTGTAAATCAATTATATTTCAATAATAATGAATTAATTTTAAAAATATAACCTTAACTGTACATACAGGGTAAAAATCCTAGAGAAATATATCAAATATTCTGAGAAATTTTAGCAGCCAGGTAGGATTACAGATAATTTTCATTTTCATATTTTTCCAATAAATAGATAAGAGCTTTACAATGTAAAATAGTAAGAATATTTCCACAGTTGAGAATGCTGTAACAGGAAATAATATCACTCTTCAGTGGATCTTTGGGAGGGCATTTGCCTCCTAGTCATACCTACATTTCATTGCCATGTTGCTGAAACCATTTATTTAGAAGCTCTATAAGCAGGTCATAGGTTATGATTGTTTCACCATAGGATGTTTGACTGGAAACCCAAATTAATTTCATCCTAGATATAATGGAACATCTTACCATGATTTACAGTTATTTGCTACATGAGAAAGGTGGAGTTGAAACCAAAGATAAGGGCAAAAATAAGAAATTCTTACTGTAATCTTAGCAACAGGATTCTGATTTCTGATCCCACTCTCTCATATTTGCAATGTTTTCTTAATTTAGTCATCTAATCCACCAAACATATCATATTTTAAATGTAAGTATATGCTGCTACTGCTGCTAAGTCACTTCAGTCATGTCCGACTCTGCGACCCCATAGATGGCAGCCCATCAGGCTCCCCCATCCCTGGGATTCTCCAAGCAAGAACACTGGACTGGGTTGCCAAGAGAGGTTACATATGACCCCTACATAGACTACAGGAAAAGAGCCATCTATTCCTAGACTGTGGGCTATGGGGTTTGTGAGGAAACACTAGCAGAGAGTTCATCAGAGAAAGTCTTAATTGGAAGACAAAACATTTATTTAATAATTATTAGTATTTTAATAATCATTGTGAGAAGTGATCAACGTTTTTATAAAGCCTGCAAAAATCATCACAGTTGTAATTTAGTGAGCAAAAAGCATGATGGGACTGGAAAAGAAACATTTTAGACAGAAAAGCCACTAAGGAAATTATCGCATTAAAAAAAGATTAATTGGGGCTGAAGAATGAAATCAAGGTTAAAGAAGGAAATTGAATTCTGGATTTGTTACAGCTGTAGGACCAAAGCTATGACAGTTGACTGAGTATGGTAGACAAGAGACAGAGTCTTCTCAAATAGGAGCGTTTGGAAAGATCATGGGAATGAAAACTCTGTAACATTAGCTTAGGAGGAAAAGTTTGGTCTAGATTAGCTGAGTTACAGCATTGTTCATGGAAACAAAGACTATGGAGAGATGCTGAGCATAAGGATATAATTCTGGGTGTCTTTAGTAAACTGACAATACTGAAGCATGAAAAGAGGCAATGATGCAGTAAAATTGGTTGATAGTTTGATCAAAAATGTGGTCCTCTGACAAAATATGGTCCACTGGAGAAGGGAATGGTAAACCACTTCAGTACTCTTGCCTTGAGAACCCCATGAACAGTATGAAAAGGCAAAAAGATAGGACATTGAAAGATGAACTCCCCAGACTGGTAGGTGCCCAGTATGCTACTGGAGATCAGTGGAGAAATAACTCCAGAAAGAGTGAAGAGATGGAGCCAAAACAAAAACAAAACCCAGTTGTGGATGTGACTGATGTTAGAAGCAAATTCTAATGCTGTAAAGAGCAATATTGCATAGGAACCTGGAATGATAGGTCCATGAATCAAGGCAAATTGGAAGTGGTCAAACAGGAGATGGCAAGAGTGAATGTTGACATTTTAGGAATCAACAAAATAAAATGGACTGAAATGGGTGAATTTAACTCAGATGACCATTATCTGCTACTGTGGGCAATAATCCCTGAGAATAAATGAAGTAGCTACCAGAGTCAACACTGAAATCGGATTGATTTTGCAGCCAAAGATGGAGAAGCTCTATACGGTCAGCAAAAACAAGACTGGGAGCTGACTGTGGCTCAGATCATGAACTCCTTATTGCAAAATTCAGACTTAAACTGAAGAAAGTAGGGAAAACCACTAGACCATTCAGGTATGAACTAAATCAAATTCCTTATGATTATAAAGTAGAAGTGAGAAATAGATTTATGGGACTAGATCTGATAGACAGAGTGCTNTTCCTGACCTGCATACAGATTTCTCAAGAGGCAGGTTAGGTGGTCTGGTATTCCCATCTCTTTCAGAAAAGGACTTATTATTTTAACGTCTTGGGAAAGTAGCACTTTCGGTTATCAAAGAGCAAAGAGCTTATTGGATATCGACTCTGGGGTTTTAAACTCTAGATTTTAAAGCACACTGGGGTTTAAGTGTAAAAGAGTGTGAATACCAGAGGGCATTAGGGATCCATATTTGAGCGGAGATAACCAGATTTCCTTCCTTACTGACAGTGTTTTACCTTTCCAGATGAGTCCAAGAGAGAAGCAGAGTGACTTCCGGTGAAGACATTTTCCTTTGACGGCCAAAATTCCATACAGGATGGGGAAATGGATGGGAAATCCTGACTGCCTTATCTGTTGTAGCTTCATTATTTCATTTTAAGCAGGAACAACCAGAAACTTGCCACATCGATGAGGAAATCTGTCATTCTTAATCTCACTGTGGAAATAGCAAGCTGTTAGAGCAGTCTCACTGGTTGGAAAGGCGATTTTAATGCACTCTCATCACCTAGTTTCTCTTCCATCCTTCTATGTATACTTTGCTCCTGCTAAACTGTCCTTCTCTTGGCCTAAAAGGCCTTCTCTATCCGTACTCGTTTGTTTGTGTGTGGACGTGCGTATGCACACACACACTCATACACGCAACACATACAGTGTATGGCGTTCCCCCTCATTTCCTTTGCTATTTCATGCTCACTGGCTCCTCTTCCAACTGTTGGTACTTGCTTCTCCCTGCCTGAGGGCTCTCTGTGGTCATGAAGCCTGTCCTGACCTTGCACAGGCAGGCAGAAAGTGTCAGAGAATTAATACCTCCCCTTTCAGGAGCAGCCTCAATCGATGGCTGTCAGGAATGGTGTACAAAACCACAGCTTCCTCATCCTTCGGAGAGAGTTAGTCCAAGGTGTTTGTTCAGCATGGCTTCCGAGGGCTTCCCATGCGATGTCAGCTGCCCACTGGGCCAATCATCTTATTATCTACTCTTTGTTGACTCCTCCTTCCTGCCTCACTTCTCTGCCTTCTTACTGGTGTGTCCCCCACCTCCCAAATAAGCTACTTGCATTTGACTCATCCGTATCAGGCACTACTTTTGGGGACCCTCAAACTAACACACACACAGAACACACACACACACAAACTAATTACAATCTCTATGAGGAAGCTTCCTCTGATGCTTAATGTAGAAAAAAAATCTCTTCACTATCTTATTTCCCATAGACTAGGGTTTGTATTTTTCTATCTGACATTTCATGCATTTTTGCCCATACCAACTCTCTGCAACACTGCAAATCCCTAAAGGGCATTATATATAATATTCCCAATATGTATGCCCCATAATCAACCTCAATATTGACAAAGAAAACTAGGTAATAACTTGATTTTGAAATATAAACTCTACGCATGCATCCATTGAAACTCGGTCAACAAAGAATGAGTCATTTCAAATTTATTATTTATAGAGGAGTCTTTATAAGACAGTGCATCTTGACTTCTTTAAAGACATTTGACAAGATTGCACAATATGTGTGTATGGGAGATTTAGCTAAATCTGGGACAGATGAGCTTTCAGTTGTGTGAATATAGAGTTAGTTGAGGAGTACACTGAGGTACGGCTCAGTTCTAACCTGAATGAAATGCTTGAGGGCGTTTCTGGTCTCTGACATTGATCATTGCCTATCAGAATATTTTGTAGGAAAAATATTTATTTTCTATTTTATTGGAGTTTGCTGATACTGGCAAACTATGAACTATGGATGAAGGTTCATAACACTGTACAGGAGGTGGTGATCAGGATCTTCCCCAAGAAAAAGAAATGAAAAAAGGCAAAATGGTTGTCGAGGAGGCCTTACAAATAGCTGACAAAAGAGAAGCTACAGGCAAAGGAGAAAAGGAAAGATATATCCATCTGAATGCAGAGTTCAGAAAAATAAGGAAAGACAAGAAAGCCTTCCTAGGTGAACATTGCAAAAAATAGAGGAAAGCAATAGAATGGGAAAAACTAGAGATATTAAGAAAATTAGAGATACCAAGGAAACATTTCATGCAAAGATGGGCACAATAAAGGACAGAAATGTTATGGACCTAACAGAAGCAGAAGATATTAAGAAGAGGTGGCAATAATACACAGAAGAACTATACAAAAAATATTTTAATGACCCAAATAACCATTAAGGCGTGATCACTCACCTAGAGCCATACATCCTGGAGAGTGAAGTCAATTGGGCCTTAGGAAGCATCACTATGAACAATTCTAGTGGAGGTGATTGAATTCCAGTTGAGCTATTTCAAATCCTAAATACTGATGCTGTGAAATTGCTGCACTCGATATGTCAGCAAATTTGGAAAACTCAGCAGTGGTCACAGAACTGGAAAGCTCAGTTTTCATTCCAATCTCAAAGAGAGGCTGGGATTGACTACATGTGGCTCAAAGCTGAGACATCTTACACTTTACATCAATAAATAATATAGATTTAAGAGACTTCCCTGGTGGTCCAGTGGTTAAAAATCCACTTTCCAATGCAGGGGACACGAGTTTGATCCCCAGTGGGGGAACTAAGATCCCACTTGCTGTGGGGTAACTAAGCCCAAATGTCACAACTGAGACCTGATGCAGCCATAAATAAATAAGAAAAATTTAGATTTAGCAAGCACATTTATAAGATTTGTAAAGTATAAAGACTTGGAGGGAGAGTTAAGCTGTTAGTAGAATTATGAGTCAAAATGTCTTTCATAGATTAGAATAACTGATTGAAACCTGCTAGGTATGTTTAAGAGAAGTCAGCATAAAGGTCTATGTCTGGTATCGCTGTAGAGCAGTCATGCATGACTGACTGTTATTATTACAATAATTAACATTAGGCATCCCTGGATTATGTTGCATATACACAGAAGACTCCTGTCGACCTAAAAAAAATATCCACATCTAAGGAAACTATAAGATGGCATCTGTACCAACCACCAAGGAGTCTTGCTGGCAGATGTTTAGGCCTCCTATGATATTTTGCAGTATTCAAAGCCAATGCCACAGAATCAGTGGGCAAACCTATTTAAACCACTGGAACTTAAAGTAGATGACAGCATTTAATTTGAAGGACATAGCCTCAGTACCATGCTAACTTAGTATGTTTCCCAGAGCAATCTTTATTTACTGTGTGAGGAAAGCAGGGTGGGAAAAGAACTCTAGCTATGAAGTTAGGGATGGAGTTATGGAGCATGCATATTGGAAGTACTGTAGATAATGCCCTTAAGAAATTTACAGTCTTGCAGAGAAGTTGGTATGGGCAAAATTGCATGAAAAATTCACTATGTTGAAGTTAATTTATTCCTGACATTTAGTGACCAAACTAACTGAAAAGCTGCAATAGTAAATTTGTGAAGCAATATTAAGTATAAAAATATTTTTGAATAAAGAATTTTTTTAACTTATAGCAATTTTATTACACTTGCATTTCTTAGAGAAAATCACTCATGTTATTATTATTATGGAGATGACCATCACTCTATGCTTTCTCTTGGTCTGTACAGACTCTCCCTTATTATTTGGAGTCATTTAAGAAGCAATGGATGGAAGAGCCTCGTAGGGTGCAGTTCATGAGATCACTAAGAGTTGGACACGACTGAGTGACTTCACTTTTACTTTTCACTTTCTTCCATTGGAGAAGGAAATGGCAACCCACTCCAGTGTTCTTGCCTGGAGAATCCCAGGGACAGAGGAGCCTGGTAGGAGGCCGTCTATGAGGTCGCACAGAGTTGGACACTCCTGAAGTGACTTAGCAGCAGCAGCAGCAAGAAGCCATGACAAGGGAGTGAGGGTCATTAAGACAGTGGTAGAGTAACATGCATCCAAGCTGAGAGACCTGGGTTTTCTCAAACAGTCCAATTAGATGGACTATTTTTATATAAGTAAGTGAACTTGGGTGGACTCTTCATAGCTGCAGATGGCAGATTTCTGGATAGAAGTATAGAAATCACACAAAAATTTCCTAATAATTTAATTTGTCTGAAAGCTCAAGACTACAATGAAAGTTCTTTAGGCTTCAAAGGGATCTTCCAGTTCATGCACTTTTTTTTTTTTTTGCAGATCAAAGCACAAATTCAAGCTGGAAGGGAACTCCAGTTCCTCTTAGGAATGGTAAGAGGTGCAGCTGAGAATACAGATCCTGACTCAGAGCCTACTATTTTTCTCCTCACAGTCTAAGCCGACTCCTTTGCCCAGTAATCATCCATCTGGCAAGGATGTGAAATCAGCTCTACCAGGGCTTCTTAAGTCCTCTAGTGAAGGACATTTTCTTCCATACCTCTCATCGATTTTGAAATCATTTTTGATCTAATTATTTTTATTTTAAATATATTTGTTCCAATACTTTTGTTCTATATCTACTTCATGAGTACTGTGTGGATGCATTTGGATGTTAAGCAATATCACATTTTTAAGAGTTGTTTTCAATTTCCTTACTTATCCCATGCACCCAGTGGCACTTATGTGTGTGCATTTTTAAGTTATTGAATGTCTGTAAGTTGGATATCATTCTGATACAAGCCCAATGTGGTTTCTGTGGTGGTTTTTGCCTTTAAATTTCTATAGGTATATCTGATTAATTGTTTTGGGGATAGTCTGAGGAATTTCTCTTTGAAAATGTTTTTAATCCCGTATATGGTAGGCAACACCTAAAATAGTTCCCGATGACCCTCACTTCCTGGCATTCAAGCCCTGTACAGATCTCCTCTACTAAAATGTGGGCCAGACGTATTTTATGGGATATCATTTACAGGACTAGATTATAAAAAGACTTTGATCTTGGCTGTGGGTCCCCTCTGTCTTTCCCTTTGTTTCTCTCACTTTCTCAATCTTTCTCTCTGTCTGTCTTTCTCTCTCTCTCTCTGTCCTTTTCCCTCTCTTCCTCAGATCTTTGCTCTCAGGATAGCACACTGCCACGTTGCCAGTAGTCCTAGATACAGACCTACAGAAGAAGCAGCTGATGAGTCCAGCCAACAGCCAGCAAGGACATTTTACCTGCACCTATGTGAGTGAGCCTGGAAGCAGACTCACAGCCACCAAGCTCTGAGATGACAGCATCCCCTGCCAACACCTTGACAGTAGCTTCATGAGAGGCTCTGAGTCAAAAGCACCCAGATTAAGTCAGGCTTGGATTTCTGACTCAGCGAAACTATAACACATGTTTATTGTTTTATGCCACTGTTTTCAGGTGATTTGTTGTACAGTGATGGGTAGGTAAGGCTGTGCTTAATCTCTTAGTCATGTCCAACTCATTGCGACCCTGTGGACTGTAGCCCATCAGGCTCCTCTGTCCATGGGGATTCTCGTGGGAAGGATCCCTCGAGAGTGGGTTGGAGTGGGTTGTCATACCCTCCTCCAGGGGATCTTCCCAACCCAGAGATAGAACCCAGGTCTCCCACATTGCATGTGGATTCTTTACCATCTGAGCCACTGGGGAAGCCCAAGGTAACTAAGAGTTATCAGCACAGCCAGGTTAAGCTGTAGTCAGCACCAACAATTAGCATGAATCAATGTACTTTCCCTTTAGCTCCACAGTTGAAATGTAATGGAACAAATGTGATGGTCTATCAACAAGGAATGGGCTTAGTGGCTACTCCCTAGGAGCAATGTTCCCAGTTCCCTAGGCACTGGGAACAATAGATGCTGATGATTCATAGCTTTCCTCCTTTACTGGAATTTCCTCCAGCTGTAGGGAACTGCCTCTCCAAAGATTATGACTGATTCATACAGGGACACAGGGTCTGGCCTCCTTGCCTCTTTTGGGACAACTTAGAAGACCATCCCAGCACAAGAGTTACCCATTGGGTCAGTTGAGACCCCTGTTATAACTGTACCATGGGTCAAATTTTCTCTTTCCCGATCCTCCTTTCTCAGTTCCTCACAGATCTATCTCCCATCATGGTTGAATTCATTGTCCAGGGAATTGTGTGATAAAATCTTCCTAAGTAAGTAGATATATTTCTCTCTAAAATCTCCATGGGTTTATTATCTTTCTAGGATAAACCAGTTCAACCTTCCTTATCACTGTCTGCATGACCCTCACCCTCATCCATGTGCTAGTCACTCAAGCTTATCACTGGTACTGGTTAACCTCACTCAGAGTTGGGGAAATAAGCGGATGAGTGGACCTGGCAGCTTTCTGTTTTGTAAGAACCCCTGAGCCACCGGCTGCTCTTTCATTCTCCAGGGCTGTTCTTAGAGCTCGAGTCCTATCTGGACAAGGAGGCCAAGTGGTTACTGAGGCCATGTTTGAACTGGCTGGGCCAAATAACTCTCCACCAAATTGAATATCTCAGGCAGAACTACATTGGGCTAAGAAAGAGAAAAGTTGTGGACAAGTTGTTCTTTGCTCCCTGAGACTCCTTCTACTTCAGCCAGTTGGTCTCTGCCTCCAGCTTAATAAAGAGCTTTATTTTGCCAAATAGACTTTGTAAGAGACAATGTGAGAATCATCTCTCCTTTTTTCTACTGAGAATAAGAGTAAAATGGAGGTTGGAAGGAATAAATATCTTTCAAAAACTAATCCACTTAATGCTTACAATAGCCCAAGGACTCCCCATTCAACAAAGGAAGAAATGAAAGTTGAGAAAATGAGTATTTTGGCTATGAACTAGACAGTATGGTCTAAGAAAAATTACCCAAACCTTGGACATAAAACTAAAGATCACTGCATATTCTTTCAAAATCCTATGGAAACATTGTCTAACAGGCCAACCCAGGATTATTTAATTCTCTAAAGGCAGATTGGCAAATTCTGCCTTATCAGCTAAACCTGATCCATCGCATGTTTGTGTAAATAAAGTTTTATTGGAACACAACCCTATTCATTCACTTAACCTATTGTTCATGACCGTTTTCTTGCTACAATGGCAGAGTTGAATAGTTGCCACAGATATCCATTTTGCACACAAGTCTCAAATATTTACTATCTGGCACTTTACAGAAAAATCCTGTTGACCTCTGTTTTCATTACTGTTCATTACTGGACTGTGAAAAAGGCAGAACGCTAAAGAATTGATGCTTTGGAACTGTGGTGTTGGAGAAGACCCTTGAGAGTCCCTTGGACTGCAAGAAGATCCAACCAGTCCATTCTGAAGGAGATCAGCCCTGGGATTTCTTTGGAAGGAATGATGCTAAAGCTGAAACTGCAGTACTCTGGCCACCTCATGCGAAGAGTTGACTCATTGGAAAAGANAATGCTCAAAATTCTCCAAGCCAGGCTTTAACAGTGCATAAACTATGAACTTCCAGATGTTCAAGCTGATTTTAGAAAAGGCAGAAGAACCAGAGATCAAATTGTCAACATCTATTGAATTATTGAAAAAGCAAAAGAGTTCCAGAAAAACATCTATTTCTGCTTTAGTGACTATAAATAAAGCAATATTTGACTGTGTGGATCACAACAAACTGGAATATCAGACCACTGGACCTGCCTCCTGAGAAATCTGTATTCAGGTCAGGAAGCAACAGTTAGAACTGGACATGGGAAAACAGACTGGTTCCAAATAGGAAAAGGAGTACAGCAAGGCTGTATATTATCACCCTGCTTATTTAACTTATATGCAGTGTACATCAAGAGAAATGCTGGGCTGGATGAACACAAGCTGGAATCAAGATTGCCAGGAGAAATATCAATAACCTTAGATATGCAGGTGACACCACCCTTACGGCAGAAAGTGAAGAAGAACTAAAAAGCCTCTTGATGAAAGTTAAAGAAGAGAGTGAAAAAGTTGGCATTAAGCTCATCATTCAGAAAACTAAGATAATGACATCTGGTCCTATCACTTCATAGCAAATAGATGGGCAGACAGTGACAGTTTTATTTATCATTTATTTTTCAGACATTTTGGGGGGCTCCAAAATCACTGCAGACTGTGCCCGAATCCATGAAATTAAAAGACACATACTCCTTGAAATAAAAATTATGACCAACCTAGACAGCATATTAAAAAGCAGAGACATTACTTTGCCAACAATTCTGTCTAGTCAAGGCTCTGGTTTTTCCAGTGGTCATGTATGGATGTGAGAGTTGGACTAGAAAGAAAGCTGGGCACCAAAGAACTGATTCTTTTGAACTGTGGTGTTGGAGAAGACTCTTGAGAGTCCCTTGGACTGACTGCAAGAAAGTCCAACCAGTCTATCTTAAAGGAAATCAGTCCTGTATATTCATTGGAAGGACTGATATTGAAGCTGAATCTGCAATACTTTGGCCACCTGATGCAAAGAACTGACTCATTTGAAGAGACCCTGATGCTGGGGAAGATTGAAGGCGGGAGGAGAAGGGATGACAGAGGGTGAGATGGTTGGATGGCAATACTGATTCAATGGACATGGATTCGGGTGGACTCTGGGAGTTGGTGATGGACTGGGAGCTCTGGCATGCTGCAGTCCATGGTGTCAGAAAGAGTTGGACATGACTGAGAGAATGATCTGAACTTGATCAAAGAGGAGATCAAAGGCAGAAAGTTACAAGATTAAACCTGTTAAAGAATTTGAGGAGGGGAAACAGTGATGGAAATGGAGGAATATTTTCCTGTTTTTTTTTTTTTTTTTTTTTTGGTACTGCTACATTCCCCATACCCGAAATTGTGTCTGACTTATACAATGTCTTGATAAAAAAAAGTTTAACTGATTAATGTATAAAAAAGAGAGCTTAAAGCAAAAGAGATTTGTGAAGAATGTAGAATATGTACATGTGGAAGAGAAAATGAGTTCTGTAGAAGAAAGTGTATTTTGCATTCAGAAGGCCATTTTTGATCTTTGAGAGACCAGATTCATAAGAAATGAGAATAAGGAATAAGATCACTTGGTAAATCATTCTATTGTTTACACTCTCATAGTCTGAGCATTTTTTTTTTTTTTATCTTTTCAAACTAGAACTTTCTCTGTGTATAATATCCAGGATATGGGCTATGTATCATTATGACAATATTTTATTTTATTTTTTTCCCAAAGACTATCACCTTTGGAGCTTTGTGCTTTACTGAAAAGCAAAGAAAGAAAGAACTGATAATTAATTAAGTCCTAGGAATACAACATCAGGTCAACATACAATTTAAAATACTAATTCAGTCTTTGGATAAAGTGGGCTTTGTCCCAAATGCTTAAATATTGATTCTGCAAAGAAAAACAAACAGCCACCATGAGTGATATATAGAGTTAATTATTTTCAGTTAGTTTACGATGCATTAAATTATGGGGCTCCTGTGTGTGTGTGTGTGTGAACCTGTGTGTGTGTGTCTTGAAGATAGTGTTTCTGTAAGTCATAGCTTTTTGTCTATGTGTCAGATGACTGATGAATTTCAGACATCAGTGCAACAAATCTCTTTGAATAGAAGATAAATTTGTGTGGGAAATGCTCAGACTTTGGGGAAAGATAATTGCATTCTAGTTTAAGATTTTATATGTACCACTTAGATGTATACACATTTTGGTTAGCGTCATTGCCTGAAAGTTCAACCTTTGGGTTTACCAGAGAAAAGTAACTAAAGCATAGCATTAAGAAAAACATCAATTTGCTCTGCAGGTACCAGCAGTATATTTACTCCATACCCTTTAAAATGAATGGTTATGTGGTACTTATTTTAAAGCATATTTTACCACAAGGCCACAGGATAGATTTTGTTAGATTGGACACTTTGTCAGTGCAAAGGAGATGAAAAATATGTGTAAATCTCATAGACATTCACTAACAGTTAAAGAATGTCTTTGGTAGATGACTTACTTTGAATTATGCAACTTTAAAAAGTAAGTTTCAAAATCTCAGCAGAGGAGACCAAAAGCTCGGCATGCAAACCTGTGACATTCTCTGTCTCTTACCTGCTGTGTATCCACAGGCAAGCCACGTAACTGGTGTGATGTTCTTATTTATATAAAAATCCAACCTGACAGTCATGGTTATAGAGTCCTACCGAGTATAGGCATTTAGAAAAATAATAGAAATACAGATTTAGGAGGAAGTTTAGCTTATGGGGGAAGACTGGTAAACTGAATGTAGATTCATTGCATTACAAAAGGGCTGATGTATCCAAGAAGAGACCTCATTTTAGGAGTGGAGACTATGAAGACTGTAAGATTTAATGTAATAATACAATCACACTTTATTTAGCATCCATCACAATATATACAGACAGGTATTATGCTATGTATTTTCTTCATTAACTTGACAGCTACTGCTTAAGGAAAGAAAATGTTTGTAATCCCAACTTTACTTATAAGAAAGCTGAGCTTTGAAAACAGTGACCTTGGTCATGCAGATAAATGGAATTAAGGTTCAAACCAGGGCTGTCCGGTGCTAGACTAGTTCAGTTCAGTTTAGTCACTCAGTCTTGTCCAACTCTTTGTGACCCCACGAACTGCAGCATGCCAGGCCTGCCTGCCCATCACCATCTCCCAGAGCCTACATGAACTCATGTCCATTGAGTCGGTGATGCCATCCAACCATCTCATCCTCTGTCATCCCTTTCTCCTCCTGCCCTCAATCGTTTCCAGCATCAGGGTCTTTTCAATTGAGTCAGCTCTTTGCATCAGGTGGCCAAAGTACTGGAGTTTCAGCTTCAACATCAGTCCTTCCAATGAACACTCAGGACTGATTTCTTTTAGGATGGACTGGTTGGATCTCCTGGCAGTCCAAGGGACTCTCAAGAGTCTTCTCCAACACCACAGTTCAAAAGAATCAGTTCTTCGGTGCCCAGCTTTCTTTCTAGTCCAATTCTCACATCCATACATGACCACTAGAAAAACCATAGCCTTGACTAGATGGACCTCTGTTGAAAAAGTAATGTCTCTGCTTTTTAATATGCTGTCTGCTAAGTCACTTCAGTCGTGTCTGACTCTATGCGACCCCATAGACGGCAACCCACCAGGCTCCTCTGTCCATGGGATTTTCCAGGCAAGAACATCGGAGTGGGGTGCCATTGCCTTCTCCAAATATGCTGTCTAGGTTGGTCATAACTTTCCTTCCAAGGAGTAAGCGTCTTTTAATTTCATGGTTGCAGTCATCATCTGCAGTGATTTTCAGTTCAGTTCAGTTCAGTCGCTCACTCTTTGCGACCCCATGAATCGCAGCACGCCAGGCCTCCCTGTCCATCTCCAACTTCCAGAGTTCTCTCAGACTCACGTCCATAAGTCAGTGATGCCATCCAGCCATCTCATCCTCTGTCATCCCTTCTCCTCCTGCCCCCAGTCGCTCCCAGCGTTAAAGTCTTTAGAGCCCCCAAAATAAAGTCAGCCAGTGTTTCTACTGTTTCCCCATCTATTTGGCATGAAGTAATGGAACCGTATGCCCTGATCTAGTCACATGCATTCCAGATTTCAAAATGCAACAATACATATATTAATAAAAGTACTGCTTAAAGTAAGAGCACCACCAGAATCTAAAGTGACATATATACCTAATCAGCAAATACTGTGCATGAAGACTGAATTAATATAATGATGATAAACTCTACCATTTATTGCATATTTCCTGAGTGTAGTGCATTTCTCTACATGCCTCCAGCTATTCACTCATTTAATCCTCACAGGAACTTGACTGCAGGCAATCTGGCTTTAGAGTCAATACTTCCAACCAGCCACCATCCCACTTCATCTGTGCATGAAGAAGATTCAACTGACAAAACAGATTTTATCAAGCGCAAAACGGAACTTCTCCAAGAAACTTAGTTTTGTGAGTAGTTTTGTGCCTTACGAAAGGAAGGACTAGAGTATGTAATCAGATTTTCATAGAAGAGAATGTTCTTACCATAACAAACTGAATTGTTAACTTGTTTTGGTTTGATCTTTGATTTAACTAACTTTGATCACCAGTTGTCATGGGTCTTATGGCACATTCTGGGAGAAATAAGCAGTAGAATCCTTGCCTAACACCTGTGTGTGCGTGCTTAGTCGCTCAGTCTGTGTCTGACTCTGTGACCCCATCGACTGTAGCCCTCCAGGCTCTTCTGTCCATGGGCATTCTCCAGGCAAGAATACTGAAGCGGGTTGCTATGTGCCTCTCCAGGGGATCTTCCTAACCCAGGGATTGAACCCAGGTGTCCTGCATTGCTGGCAGACTCTTGACTGTGTGAGCTACCAGGGAAACCCACCTAACACCTGACAAACACTGAATTTAAGGAGCTTAAAGGCAAATTGGTTACTTCCTAGCATCTACCTTCATGATCTCACTGTGATCTTTACTACTTTCTACTTCACTTCTTCCTATTCTTCTTATATAGTTAACAAATACACAGAGAGCTTCTGCTACAAATATCAACACCCTTGGTTTGTGTATTGTAGAGAACTATAGAAGCAACAGAATACATTTTCTAAAAATATATAGACAGGTGCTTCTTTTTTGGTCTTAAAGCATAAAACTGCCTAAGATTTTAGACAAAGTATCTCTTTAGCTTAGGTCACAAACATTCACTCATTTATTCAATCATTCATCAATTCTTGTGTTAACTGAGCTCTTACTGTGTTGCTATACACTGAACTAGTTAATATAAATATTAAAAAAGACTTTTCCTTTAAAATCTTATTTTGTCCTTATTTCAAAATAATAGTTTTGCTTCTGCTTTCCTATTTATTACTTTAAGTGCCATTATATTTGATAACTGGCAATTTGACATATATTACATTAAAATTACATCATATATAATTATGTATTATATATGTATTATACACACACACACACTCCCTTTACATTTTCTGGCCATATTTTCACTAAGTTGAGAGTACCTATGGATTCTACTTCATTTTTGGGGAGAATTTTAGGTATTTATGTATCACCTTCCTAAGTTTCAGCTATTCTTAAGCTGTTCTTGCTATATCTTAGCCAATTTTTAAAATTGTCTTATTAATAGAGTGAAATTCAAAAGGACATTTCATTCTTCTAAGTGCAAAAAAGGATAGTGCTTTTTCCAGCAGGCTTAACAAAAAATAAACCCATACAATTTATTAGGCAGAAAAGAAAGAAAATGCCTGAAAATATTGTGCAACTCCCAAAACTGGAATCTACCTTAAGGTGTCCTATTAAGGGTAAAAGCTTTTATCATTTGCTTATTTTATTAAGTTCATTATCATTGAAATTTTGAGTAGTTTAAAACAAGCAGTGAATCAAGGATGGGATTTAGGAATTTCTGGTTCTTTATCCTTGAGTAGGGAAGGTACTCAGGGCTCTGACAAACACGTGCCTGCATGGGAGGCACTCAGTTGTGAACTTTGAAAATTGTTTCCATGCGAATGCTCGGGTATTGTAAAATCCATAACATCCATGACTATTTTGAGGTAGCAGAACCAAGGAGCTTCTGCAAAATTTGCCATGATTTACAGAAATTTTAAACCTAATGTTTCACAAACAGGTCAATTCAGAGGGGCACGTTTTCCTTTTCTGAACACCAGCTAATGGCAGATTTTGCATTTCTATTGCTTCTTGCTCTCTTCTTTTCCAGCTTGTGAAAGAAAAACTGTCTGTGTTGTGCTAATGTACTTGGTGACCCAATTCTGCTCTTCAGGTGGAGACACAGGTGCTTTTTAAAAAATGACCTATAGATACAACATTTGCCAAACTAATTTAGTAGTTAACTTGAACTTTGGGACAACTATCACTAATAGTGATGGTAGAAAAAAATGAGGAGAAAGCTAAATTTCTTGATTATTGCATTACTTGTAACTTTAATAGAGCAAATAGAGCAATTAGAAATAAATAGTAGTTGGACTCTGAAGAAAGCTGAGCAACGAAGAATTTAAGCTTTTGAACTGTGGTGTTGGAGAAGACTCTTGAGAGTCCCTTGGAGTGCAAGGAGATCCAACCAGACCATTCTAAAGGAGATCAGCCCTGGGTGTTCTTTGGAAGGAATGATGCTAAAGCTGAAACTCCAGTACTTTGGCCACTTCATGTGAAGAGTTGACTCATTTGAAAAGACTCTGATGCCAGGAATGATTGGGGGCCGGAGGAGAAGGGGACAATAGAGGATGAGATGGCTGGATGGCATCACCAACTCAATGGACGTGAGTTTGAGTGAACTCCAGGAGATGGTGATGGACAGGGAGGCCTGGCATGCTGTGATGATTCATGGGGTCGCAAAGAGTCAGACACGACTGAGCGACTAAACTGAACTGAACTGAATACGTTGATTATTTTCCGAAAGGAAGTCAAATTAAAGGAGAAACATCTAAACAAAGGCTTAGACAGAACAGAAATAGCCTACAGTCCTAGAAAAATATTGCACAACATCTATGATATTTTTAAAGATCTCAATCTGCCTAATGGAAATAGGGAAGTTTAGAAATGCAGGGGTCTTTGGGACCATTGAGAATAATCTGAGAAGAGTGAATGAATCTTGAGTGTTGCAGGATCTAACAACAACCAGAATTCTTGACCTTCTCCAATCAATAGAAATTGACTAGAGGCCAGACAAGAAATTAAGGTCAGGCCTTACTGGAACCCCTGCAGCCACAGGAAGGAGTAAAAATAAGTAAGAAGCTCCTTTGCTCACTCCCCAAGCCGGGGGTAAACTGGTAATGGGTGAGGGTTTGGGAATGCTCAGGGGTCAGGCCGGAGGTGTGGCTTAGGTGTTTTGCTCATCCTTCAGGTGGTGTTGAGTGCAGAGAGCATGTGCTGTACCCTGCTTTTGCTCCCAAAACTCTTTTTGCTCCCTGCTTTTCAGAAGTGGCAGATGGGTTTTTCTGGTCTTTTTTTTTTTTTAAATCTTTTTGTCCAGAATTTCCCCCAACTGTACATTTATGTAGTTATTCCAAGGTCCCAGGTCCCAGCCTGTCTCAGATCTACTCTCCTTTACCAAGCAGGAAGAACTCAAGTCTCTGGGTTTTTAGCTTGGTGGTTTCTTAACACGTAGATGTTTAATAATTCCAAGGTTAAGAATCTTACAACTAACATTTATCATGTCATAATGTACCCATTTTGATTATTCATAAGTAATAATAGTATTGCCAGCCTCTTGAGTAGAAAAATGCTTATAAACAGAAAGATATCAAAATTTTTTTAACTTTAGGAATTAATAGTAATGGGGTTTTTTTTTTGGTCACACAAGAGGTTGTTACATATGCATTGGAGCTACGGGAACATTCAGACAGCCTAGAAGTGAGTGAGAGAAGGGATTGTTTATGCAGCCTAGGTTTTGCTACCAGTGGCAGCTTAGCACTTGGTGCTAATAAGTGCAAACCCCCTGCCTGATCATATATTGCTTCCTTCCTGTAGCTCATCTGGAACTCCAGAGTTCACTGAATTGGTAAAGTGGCCCAGACTATATTAAATTATTTTCAGTGTTGCTGTTAACATGAGGAAAGACAGCCGCAATTAAGTTAACCCAACTCAGCCCAAAGTGAGCTTGCTATAATGAACTCTCTGAATCATCTGGAATTCCTAAGTGCAGTAGCATGAGCTCTACATTGAAGAGAAAAACGTCTTTTTCTCCTGGACATGGAGAAATGAGTATTTCACTAATAAAAACAAGTGGAATTCAGGCCCTGATTTCAAACACAAATTAGAATTTTGATTATTATGAAGTTTTGTATGGAAGTTTTAACACCTTGTGAAATTCTAGTAAGGTGGACTACTATAATTTATTCTATTTGCCACAATAAATGGCAACCCACTCCAGTATTCTTGCCTGGATAATCCCATGGACACAGGAGCCTGGCAGGCTACTGTCCATGGGGGTCACAAGAGTTGGACACAACTTAAACCACCACCACCACCATGAATAAAACATTATTTTATGAACACTGTAATTAGCGGTGAACAATACAGTGTCCCACATGTCAGATAATCAAAATGAGCACCCAATATGTGAGTTGATTTAGAAATGATTATGACAAATGGATTATAGAAATGACGCATAAGGGACTTCCCTGAGGTCCACTGGTTAAGAATTCACCTGCCGATGCAAGGGACACAGATTCAATCCTTGGTCAAAGAGAATTCCACATGTTGCACGGTAACTGAGTCCTCATGCCACAACTACCAAGCCCACACATTCTAGAGTCTGTTCTCTTTCACAAGAGAAGCCACTTCAGTGAGAAGCCTGTGCACCACAACAAAGGTTAGCCCTTGCTTGCCACAACTAGAGAAAGCCTATGAGTGGCAACAAAGACCCGGGAGAATGGCATTGAAACATGTATACTATCATGTAAGAAATGAATCGCTAGTCTAGGTTCGATACAGGATACACGATTCTTGGGGCTGGTGCACTGGGATGACCCAGAGAGATGATATGGGGAGAGTGATGGGAGGGGGGTTCAGGGTAGGGGACTCATGTAAACCTGTAGTGGATTCATGTCAATGTATGGCAAAACCAATATAGCATTGTAAAGGAAAAAAATAAAATAAATAAAATAAAAATAGTAAATAAAAATTTCTAAAAAAGGAAATAACACATAGGGAAGAATAACACACAAGCCTTTAGAAAGCTTAAGGCAAGAGAGCAAGGTATAAGATGTGTAGAATAACAAAACAAATCAAACAACCACAAAAGTCACCTACATTATACAAAATGAATTTTGAAACACAGAATTGGTCCAGGTGATTTCAGTTCAGTTCAGTTCAGTCACTCAGTCATGTCTGACTCTTCGTGACCCCATGGACTGCAGCACTCCAGCCTCCCTGTCCATCACCAACTCCCAGAGTTTACTCAAACTCATGTCCATTGATGATGGACATGATGATGGACATCTGCTGGTGATGCCATCCAACCATCTCATCCTCTGTATTTACTTTCTGCAAACCTAAATCTGTTCAACACCTTCTTTGTGCTGTTCATTTTTAACCAAAATAAGTAATTATACTGTGATCTAATCTAAGTGGCTCCATCATGTTCAAATAAATATAACTCAAGTGAAATATACATTGCAAACTCAAACTCATTTACTTTTTAGCATTCTCTATATTATGAATTGTATTTTTGGCCTTTCATCTATAAAAGTATATATTTCCAGATGGGTAAGGCTATCATTAAAAAAACAAACAACTAGTCTATATGTAATATTTGCTAACATTAAAATTAGGCTGAATTGGTCATTGGTGTTTCATGAATAATTAAGATATAAAATATTGCTGACAAAATTTAAACTTTGATCTTTTTCTTGACAAAATTATCTTTTAATTAATATTGCTATATGAATATTTAAACTTTAAAGTGGAAAATCAATAAGAAAGACAAACAATACTTAAATACACATATTTCTAAATACAATATGATATTTCTAAGTACCACACTACATCATATCACTGATGCTTTCCAGACATAGAGTCTTAGCATATTTCTTTGGTACATCAAAATTTAAAAAATAATGGCCGTCTACTCTACATAAAAATTTGAGTGACAATAGGAAAAGGAGTACATCAAGGCTGTATATTGTCACCCTGCTTATTTAACTTCTATGCAGAGTACATCATGAGAAACGCTGGGATGGAAGAAGCACAAGCTGGAATCAAGATTGCTGAGAGAAATATCAATAACCTCAGATATGCAGATAACACCACCCTTATGGCAGAAAGTGAAGAGGAACTAAAAAACCTCTTGATGAAAGTGAAAGAGGAGAGTGAAAAAGTTGGCTTAAAGCTCAACATTTAGAAAACGAAGATCATGGCATCTGGTCCCATCACTTCATGGGAAATAGATGGGGAAACAGTGTCAGACTTTATTTTGGGGGGCTCCAAAATCACTGCAGATGGTGATTGCAGCCATGAAATTAAAAGATGCTTACTCCTTGGAAGGAAAGTTATGACCAACCTAGATAGCATATTCAAAAGCAGAGACATTACTTTGCCGACTAAGGTCCATCTAGTCAAGGCTATGGTTTTTCCAGTAGTCATGTATGGATGTGAGAGTTGGACTGTGAAGAAAGCTGAGTGCCGAAGAATTGATGCTTTTGAACTGTGGTGTTGGAGAAGACTCTTGAGAGTCCCTTGGACTGCAAGGAGATCCAACCAATCCGTTCTGAGGGAGACCATTTCTGGGTGTTCTTTGGAAGGAATGATGCTAAAGCTGAAACTCCAGTACTTTGGCCACCTCATGCGAAGAGTTGACTCATTGGAAAAGACTCTGATGCTGGGAGGGATTGGGGGCAGGAGGAGAAGGGGACGACCGAGGATGAGATGGCTGGATGGAATCACCGACTCGATGGACATGAGTTTGAGTGAACTCCATAAGATGATGATGGACAGGGAGGCCTGGCGTGCTGAGATTCATGGAGTCGCAAAGAGTCGGACACGGCTGAGCGACTGAATCGAACAGAACTGAAGTGAACTGAACTGAAGAGGGGACAAAGATAAAAATTTTGACAAAGATAAAATTTATTAGCTTTTAATGGCATGACCAAGAACAAACTATGTTTTAGTTACTAAGCTAACACTTTCCTGATAAAGGAAAGTGTGTAAACTCAGCCATTTTCCAGGCCACTATGGAATTTTATAGTGGAGCGGATAAACAGACATGACATAGTCATACACATAAAAGTAAAACTCCTGCACTGAAAAGTGGTTTGACAAAGAAAGGCAAGGTTCTTTGAAAGCACATGAGAGGAAGAAATTGACCTACTTAGATTATAGAAGTCTTCCCTGAGGAAATAACTGAATGGAGATGTGAAGAGTTCAAGTGAATTAGCAGAAAGAGGCTGGTAGATGGTGTTTTAAGAGCAGGAATTGAATATGGTAAGTTTTCACCAGAAGGAGGCAAGGTTAATTGCAAGAACCGAAAAAGTTGCTTGTGGCTGGATCACAGAGATGCGGAAGAAGTTTTGTGTGCTGGAAAGTGAGAGATCGTCCAAGGTAAGGTAGTTATGTTAAGGATTTTATTGTTTGTCCTAAGACATTGGGGATCCCTGGAAAGGTTTACTAGGGATGGACAGATTTCCATTTTAATCTGGATTCAGTCCAGTAGTAGGTTGATGTAAAAGCAGGAGAAGAAATAAGGGGACCAATATGTCTATTACTGTAGTAGAGGTTAAAAAAAGAAAGAAAGAAAACAAAAAAATAATGTTATCTTGGCAAAGAAAATGTAAACCAGCTAGATTTATTGATGGATGAGATGTGTGCTGGGAGGTCAGGAGGTGTACACATGGCTTCCTGTTTTCTAGTTTTTAAATCTCCCTTTCCTGGAAACACAGATAATCAATGTAATATGCCTTAAGAAATACAGGTTTCTCACTTGATTCTAAAAATACCTGTTGTCAAAGAGAATAAAAATTCAGTTTCAAGATCAATCTACTTTTAACATCTTCCTATTCTACCACTAAGATCCAGCTTATAAACTCATTTCTTATTGGGATTATATTCAAATTGATCCAATCTTTCCAGTTTGTTTATAAAACTTAAACAGAAAACATTGATGGTTTTAAAATACATATATTTCCCCCCCCCTCACCCCCTGAATTATCAAAGAAAAATAGCCTTCCTGGTTAAAAAAAAAATTCATACTTCTTCACATCACTGAACACAGATGTGCCTGATAATGTATACATGGTTACCTCTAACACTGACTCTTGTATAAATAGGCTGTCTCTGTTGACAAGCTACTGTCAGAAATAAATAAGATATAAAAACTGAGCAGGAAAATTCTGTCTGCTAAGAAAGTGGTGTTTCTATTGCTATCTGAGCCAAGTTATCTTTTTACAGTACAATTAAAAACTGCTCCACAAGCATCTTTTAAATACTGGAAATTGTTAAAGCTTACTGAATCCTTTGCAAGTGGCTGGTCATCCAAAACAGCATTTAAATTGCAAAATTTTATCTACAATGCTGGAAGTAAATTAGCAACCATTTATATGGTACGTTCATATCTATCTTATGATATTTTTACTGTTACACTGTTTTCAAAAATTTTTTTTTACTTTCCTGTCTTAATTCCACCATGAAAATTTATCTTTTACTTATAATCTATCTATGGGAATTTTTTTTTTTAATGCTTTATAATTCTGTTAGAATACTCTGAAGTCTTTCACGTGAGGTCCTGTTATACAATTGGGATACTCCAGGTAGTTGGCATTACTTTGAATCTGCTTTATCAGAGAAGCACAGGAGCTAATACATCTTTTCAGTGTCAACTCTTTTATGTTGCATCTGGATAGAAAAGCAATCTGGAAAACTACAACGGGCCCCAATAAAAGCTATCATATTCTGTGTATATAAAGCATATGTATTTGCTGAAGGTATGTTCAAAATTAGTAGGAAAGGAAAGTGTTAGAAGATGAGAATATACACAAAGATGATTTCTATTTTTTTTCTCTTACAATTATAGCTCCCAGTCAATAACTAACTTGTATGAGGTTAAACCCTTTTCTTAGGATCTTATCTACAGAATGGATATAAGAACATATAGCCTGGGGACTTCCTTGCTAGTTCAGTGGCTGAGAATCTATGCTCCCAGTGTAGGAGGCCTGGGCTTGGTCCTGGGTCTGGGGACTAGAGCTCACATGCCACAGCTAAGAGTCTATATGCTGCAACTGAAGACTCTGCTTGCTGCAATGATGATCAAAGATCCTGCATTCCAGGACTAAGCGCCGGCACAGCCAATTAAAAAAAAAAAAAAGAACACATAGCTTGACTACTCTTTTGCCTCTGTGTTCTCAGTCGCTTCAGTTGTGTCCGACTCTTTGTGGTCCCATGGACTGTAGCCCACCAGGCTCCTCTGTCCGTGGGGTTCTCCAGGCAAGAACACTGGAGTAGGTGGCCATTTCCTCCTCCTGGGCATCTTTCCAACCCAGGGATCAAACCTGAATCTCCTGTACTGCAGGCAGATTCTTTACCACTGAACCACCTGGGAAGCCCAACTCTTTGGTCTGTAGTACAGTTGAAATATAATATAACTTGCATAGGATTAGACAAAAGCATTATATATATATATATATATTTCATTAGTTCTCAATCCCCTCTGTTGGGCTGCCATAATAAAACACCATAAAGGGGGTGGCTCAAACAAGAAGAATTTATTTCTTAGTTGTGGAGACCGGAGGTCCAAGGTCAAAATGTCAGCAGGTTGGCTCCTTCTGAGGCTTCCCTCTTTGGCTTGCAGATGTTGAATTTCTGTCTGCACCCTCACATGACCTTTCCTGATAAGGGCATCAGTGGTACTGGATTAGGGCTTCGCCCTTATGATCTCTGCCATTAATTGTCTCTTTCAAGGCCCATTTCCAAAACAGCCACATTGAGGGGTTAGGGATTCAGCATATAGTTTGGAGGCTGCAGGAGGGGCACAATTCAATTCCTAAACACATTCTTTGTTCAATCGTAAACACCCTCTTTGCTATTAATCCTGTTCAGCGTGTACTCTATATTCAAGCATATAAGCATCACATATTTCCCACACACGCTGACTGTAAGAGTATCTCAAAACATAGGTTTTGCTGAATGGAGGCAAGTGTATAGCAAGTTTTATTTCTCTTCCTTTGTCTTCCATTGGAGATTCAGCTGCTCATTTAATCCCACTCAGAGCAAAGCATACTAGGACACGTTATTTCTATGTATCTTTGAGAAATAAGGCAGGTGTGTTACAATTAAATGACTGGGAAAAAAGTATACCCAGAAAGAATAACACAGCAAGAATTCTGCTGAATCCATGCCAGTGAAATGCTCTTCTTTTTCCCGTGTTTCAACAATTGCATATTTGGAGTAGACCAATGTGAAATTCTATACTTAGTAATGGTACACAGAGTACAATGTAATAAACTTAGAAGCATTCTTTTGTTCTAGGGTAATTTGAGTAAAGTGTCACATTATAATTATAGACAACCTGTAGTGTTGCTAAAGTTTAGAAAATGTTTTCTTTTTAAAAATCATATAATGGTAGTTTTTATGGTAGAGAAGGAAAATTACTTTTCCTCTACCATAAGTAAAGAACATGCTGCAGGTATCACAGCCTAATGTGAATTTCTTCCAGATGGTTCCTATGTTTTCACATTTTTATCCAACCTTGGAATTGCCATATGACTGCACACAGGCTTGGAATCCCACAAGTTATAAACATCTAGGGTACAAACAGGATGATCTAATAAGAGTAAATCTGGATGCAAATTTTTCAACTGGCACTGAATAGCAAAAGAAGTCTGGAACAGTGGCAAAGAAGGAGTCCATATTTTGAGTGACAGATTGATTTATATAATCACATTCCCAGAGAAGATTCAATGTAGCTCACAAGGATACATAAAGTATAACAAGATATTTAAAAAGGCAAAGGTGGAAGGGTAATAAGAAAACATAGACGAGTACAGAAAAGTGAAATGAGGCCAAGAAAATAGCCTGGTATGCTCATCTTTACACTTGAATCAGCATTCAAATTTGGACTAAGCTTTCCAGCAGCCTAACTGGAGGAGGGAGACACAGTCAGTCGTATAGTTCATAGTATCCAAAAGATAAACTAACCCAATTAAGCTCAGATGAAACACAATTATTCTTGGTAGTAAAATTAGAAATTTCTTCTGTGAATACTTATAAAAGAGGCAATGTATGACTTGGTAACATCCTGTTAATAACTTATTAAACATCTTCAATTTCAGCTAGAAGAGATCAAGAAAAATCCATTGAAGAGAGAATTGCTTGCTTTACCAGGGAGCTTAAGATACTGTTTTTCAGATGTGTGACCTGGTTTTCACCTATTGTCTCACTATAATTATTCATAGTACCAAATGGACTCTCAAAAATGTCCCAGTTAGGATAATAGATTATGTGCATACTCTAGTTAAAAAGTGAATGTTCTTCATGGCAAGATACATGTGACAAAGACTGAGTTACTTAACTTTCTGAGACTTCGAATTCCTCACATCAAATAGGAATGAGAGATAATACTGTCAGTTAAACATGCTTTCCAGTGTATTTTTTTAAAACTTCCGTTACAAACTGCCACAGATGGGTTGCTTAAATGACAGAAATTAATTTTCTCACAATTCTGGAGGCCAGAAGCTTGACGTCAAGGTTAGGCAGAATTGACGTCTTTGGAGGCCTCTCTTTTTAGCATGTACATGACTATCTTCTCCTTGGGTCTCCACGTGTTCTTTTCTCTGTGCATTTGTTGTTGTTTGGTCACTGAGTCATGTCCGACTTTTTGTGACCCCATGGACTGCAGCACACCAGGCTCCTGGGTCCTCTGCTGTCAAGTTCTTGAGTTTGCTCAAATTCATGCCCATTGAGTCAGTGATGCTATCTAATCATATAATCCTCTGCCTGCTGCCTTCTCCTTTTGCCTTCAATCTTTCCAGCATCAGGTTCTTTTGTAATGAATCAGTTCTTTGCATCAGTGGCCAAATTGTTGGACTGTCAGCTTCAGAATCTGTCCTTCTGAAGAATATTCAGGGTTGATTTCCTTTAGGATTGACCTCTTTACAGTCCAAAGACCTCTCCAGAGCCTTCTCCTCTGTGCCTATCAATGGCCTAATGTCTTCTTTTACAGACATCATTAGGATGGGTTATGTCCTACCCATATAGCTTCACTGTACTTAATTACCTCTTTAAAGACTTTGTTTTCAAAAAAATTCTAAAAAAACATCTACTCCTGATTTATTGACTACACCAAAACCTTTGACCATGTGGATCACTACAAACTGTGGAAAATTGTTAAAGAGACAGGAATACCAGACCACCTGACCTACCTCCTGAGAAATCTGTATGAAGGCCAAGAAGCAACAGTTAGAACTGGAAATGGAAAAATGGNAGTGGTAAAGAATCCACCTGCCAATTCAGGAGACACAAGAGATATGAGTTTGATCCCTGAGTTGGGAAGATTCCCTGGAGTAGGAAGTGACAAACTGCTCAGTATTCTTGCCAGGAAAATCCCACGGACAGAGGAGCCCAGGGGGCTACAGTCCATGGGTCACAAAAAGTTGGATGTGACTGAGCATGCAGGCATACGACACTGACATTAGTCAAGTTTTCAGTGGAAATAAGGGTGAAAGCTGCCAGCAAAAACTTCCCCAGGTTTTCTTCAGATTTATGATGTAAATGTCATCATTTTAATTCCCATAGATGCACTGTTCCTTTTAGAAGTCAAGGCTGGTGCTACTTAAGTGGGTTCTTGCTGCAAGGAATTTGAGGATAATTTGAAGACATACTCTTCCTTAGTTTTCAGGACATAAGGTACTCTGGACATTGCAAAAAGTTCTCTTTAAGTTGTGACTGAAACCCATAAAAATACCTCATCCTCATGTGCCTTTCCCTGGGTAAGCTGTTTTTGTAAGTGGCATATATTACTTTCAAAAATCAGAATAAAATAATTAATGTTACATGAAAAAACGCTAGAGCAATGTGTATATTCTGTGAAAATGGGGATGAATTAGCAATCGCTGATTTAAATCTATTAGTTTTATTATACCAGCTATGGATTCTGCTTAAATATTCATTTATCATTAAAATGTTTCACATCATGTTGAGTTTACATCCACTTAAAATTTTGCATCTTTTCCCTCTCACAGTTTGATGTGATTTTTAAAGTGAGTATCCAGTTACCATGGGAATAAATGACATAGGAATGCATAGATTAAATATGAATGGAATCAAATACTAGATAAACTCAGAATCCTTGCAACACTTTCATTTCAAACAAGTACTTTTGCTCTCTCCACCATCTTCATAAATGGTAGTCAATCCAAACAATCTGCCCTAAAAAAGTTATGCTCCTAAAATATACATTTCTGGTGATTTGAATCCAACATAGTCACTGCAAAAAGTTACAGTGACATTTGATGTATTTTTAATCATGGATTTTTTTTTTTGACAAATGGATAAGTAGTTATCAGAATTCCAAGGCCACAAACAACTAATCCTTTGTCTTTTCTGGCAAAAACAAGTGAAAATTTGAGTAATTGTACACTGAATTAAGGGCTTCTGAGGTAGTGCCAGTGGTAAAGAATCTGCCTATCAATTTGGGAGGGAGACAGTGGTTCAATCCCTGGGTCAGGAAGATCCCCTGGAGGTGGGCATGGCAACCCACTCCAGAATTCTTGCCTGGGAGATTCTCATGGACAGAGGAGCCTGGTGGGCTACAGTCCATAGGGTCAAAAAGAGTCAGACACGACTGAAGCAACTTGGCACACACATATGCACACTGAATTAAATTCAAATGGTTAAATAATTAATATGATTAAAATATTTTTTTCTCCATAATGGGATATATTTATATCTAAATATCTATATCTATCTATATATAGTTCATTTGGCATATAGTTACTACTTTTGCCTTCACTCACAATTTTACCTTAGTATACCTTGCAACAGGCAATGTATATTTTTCAAGAGTGTTTGCTTATTATGAAAAACTCTTTTGTATGTATAACTCAAAGCCTTAGTATATTTTCTTGTCCATTTGGCTTTTGTTGCTTGATTAGCCATTAAAAACTTCATTTGCAAATGAGTCCCCCTGGTCCTTTTAGGAAATAGAAGCTTGTATTTTAAAAAATTTCTGTACAGACAAGTAGAATGTTGAGTACACACCAAAAGTTATTTATATTCATAAATAAAGATAATTTTTCTACCTAAAATGTTTAGAAAAACAAGTAAAACATTTGAAATAAAACAGCTTGAAAAGATCTACAAACTGGCTTTCTTTCATTTCTAAAACTTGCAATTTATAATTTAGAAGTCCCTTAAGAGGGAAGAAAAATTTTACAGCTTTGAGTATAAACAAAATAACTTCCTCTTTTAATTCTGTCAACACGTGGGTCTATTACTCATATAGGTGGTGAAAGGTTTGGGAAATTTGATTAACTTATGGATTTCCTTAAATATTTTGCCAAGAACTGAAATCTATTTTAATTAATAGCAGTTATTTTGTTATAATTACATATTTTCAATTGTCAAGACTTGCTGAAAATATTTTGAAGCAATTTTAAGTCTTGATGGTTGACTAATTGATGGGTCTTTTTCTACTTTCCTAACAAAGGGCTACAGGATACTGTTAGCAGTTCACTTTCCCAGGGTGGTTCTTCCCTAAACAAATAGTGTTTTCAGAGAAAAGTTGAGATCTCCAGTGGTTTGACTGGTTGATCTTCTATTCATTTTTTAGCCACAAGCCAAGGGGATATTGGCAAACATTGTTCAGTACCGAAAAAAGTATTAATCTTTACAAGAATGTCTTACAGAAGTAAACCTGTAGAGTCTTAAGAAGCACAAAGTGATTGTGAACACAGTTATCCTGGGTTAATAGCTGGGAAACAAATGTATTAGGAAGTCCAGCAGGAAGGGACTGATAAGGAATATTCTTTGTTCCTTTGGATATAGCAGTACTTAAGATAAAACTCAAGTACATTTTAGAATGTTCAAGTCTAACTTGAGAATAAAACATGGAATGAATGTTGAAAAGAACAGCAGGAAAGCATTAAACATTTTCTCACACTAAACTAAATATTTGTAGTTCAAAAATAATTTTCAAGTGATTTTAAGGACTTCTGAACTTGCGTTCACATAGAAGACAGACAGTCAGGTGTCTCCTCAAATAGCCACAAGGAGTACCCAATATAAGAAATATACTTATAAAGATATTAAAAATCATACTCAATATGACTATCATGGTTATTTTTATATGAAATAAGCTATGTTATATGAAATAAGTGTAAATAAGTGAGTTAATGAGTTTTGTCTTTGTTTTTAATGGCCTGAATTAGAAAGCTAACATGCTATTTCCTATCCTATTTTTTTGGAAATTTTTATTGGAACATAGTTGATTTAAAATGTTGTGTTAGTTTCAGGTGTGCAGCAAAGTGAATCAGCTATATATATACATATACCCACTCTTTTGAAGATTCTTTTCCTATGTAGGTCATTAATGACTATTGAGTAGATTTTCCTATGCTATACAATAAGTTGTTATTAGTTATGTATTCTGTATATAGTAGTGTGCACATGTCAATTCCTAATCTTCCAATTTAAACAAAATCACACATTGACTTTTCTTTCTCTTGTTGATTTAAACATGTAAACTTGTTTATGTATACTTTATGGTTACAAACAATATTGCACTTTATATATGCAGGAATACAAGAGAACAAGTAAGAAATATTCACTCAGAACTTGCTATAGTAAGGGAGTCAACCACCATTACTTGTTCAAATGTAAGCAGCAGAGTGGAAAAGCTTTCTAATGAAAAAAAAAATATATATATAGAGAGATGCTTCAGGTATACCCTGATTGGAGGTGGTTGGCATGGGGAAGCTGCAGTTAGGTAAGTTAACTAAGAAGTGGGATACCCTATTTGGTTGCTTAGGAGTATTTATTTGGGGTTCCCTGCTTTGTCTTAAGTTGGAATGGACCAAAATTAGGGAAGTTGTCACTTATTAATCAAATCCTGGCCATGTGGGGCCAAGTACTATAAGGATTATGCTTGGCTTCCTAGATAAGTAACTACAGATGTCAGTCTGACTAACTATAAGTCTGACTTATAAATAGATTGGGTATGTAGCTAGTAATGAGTTAATTTCCTGGATTAGTTGTTGTGGATCAGATTAAAGTGTCTCTATCTCTCTATCTGTGCTGACCATTGTCTGTTTGCTTATTCAGTCTACCCTAGGCTGCTCAATAACTTGATATTTTCATTTAAAGGAGAATCATTTCCAAACCTGAAATCAGTACATGTATGTTTTCTTGTTTATAATAGCTGCATAATATACCATAGGATAAGTAGACAAAAAGGTTAGTTACTGTTTTGAAGGACATCCAGATAGTTTTCAGTGTTTTATGTTTTCAAAAAAAATGCTACAATAAACATCCTTAGTTAAGCATCTTGACTTAACGGCATCATTAACAATATTGGTCAAGTTCCCAGACTTCATTTATTCTATCGTTTATTTTTTTCTTATTTATTTTTATTGAAGTATAGTTGCTTTACATTGTAGTTATGATAACTCATATGATTTGTTTATACATATATTTTTAAAAATATTCTTTTCCATTATAGTTTATCATAGGATTTTTTTTAATTTGGAGGATAATTGCTTCATAATGTTAGTTTCTGCTGTACAACAACATGGATCAGCTATAAGTATACACGTATTTCCTCCCTTTTGAAGTCCCTCCTACCATTCCATGCCTCTGGGTCATCACAGAGCACTGAGCTGAGCTCTCCATGTTACACAGTAGCTTCCCACTAGCTATCAATTCTATACATGATAGTGTATACATGTCAACGCTAATTTCTCAATCTGTCCTGCCTTCTCCTTCTTCTGCTATGTCTAGAGTCAAGGGTTATGTTTATTTGAAATGTTAATACATACAAATGCATTATTTTGAGTACTTTTAACAAAGCTTCTGTAAAGGACATCACTGTTAGAAGCTAAGACCCCTATGCCCTAGATTTTGACCTCCAGACGTCAATAAAGGTTAGATGGTAGATTTTCATTTCAAGGTGGCAAAGGACACACATGTGACAAGTCCACTGCATCCCATTCTTAAAAGTCACTCCCCTGAAAAGATAATTGGAACAATGGAACTTTGAACAATCATTGGTAGATAGAAAAATAAAATTGTAGCTCCAAAGATAAAGGGATAAACTTATTTAAAAGAGGTATTGCCATTGTATGGATAAATAGAAGTTCCAGGAGCAATTTCTGGATCATTGGAGCAAATTGATCAACTTTGGTTAAATGCTTCTTGGAACAGACAGCCAATTTTCATGTATATGTTTTCAGGAAAGAGCAGTGAATAAGTAAGTTTATATCAGAGACTCAGGCTGGTACCTGTTTATCTGGTAATGAATGGCTGAGAGGAACAAGGAGTATTACAAAATAGCCAGCTGTTTGGTCAGTGTCTAGTTCCTCACACCCATTCTCACTGATAAATGGTAGAAGTTAAGGCCATGGCTGGAGCTGGTGAGTTGTGCAAAGAAAAAAACAGATAGCCTAATAGGAATTCTCATCTACTCAGGAAGCAACAGTTAGAACTGGACGTGGAAAAACAGACTGGTTCCAAATAGGAAAAGGAGTCCATCAAGGCTGTATGTTGTCACCCTGCTTCTTTAACTTCTATGCAGAGTACATCATGAGAAACGCTGGACTGGAAGAAACACAAGCTGGAATCAAGATTGCCAGGAGAAATATCAATAACCTCAGATATGCAGATGCCACCACCCTTATGGCAGAAAGTGAAGAGGAGCTAAAAAGCCTCTTGATGAAAGTAAAAGAGGAGAGCGAAAAAGTTGGCTTAAAGCTTAACATTCAGAAAA
>SJYV01056186.1:72747-86905 GCA_006410875.1 Neotragus pygmaeus
AGGAGATCAACCCTGGGATTTCTTTGGAAGGAATGATGCTAAAGATGAAACTCCAGTACTTTGGCCACCTCATGTGAAGAGTTGACTCATTGGAAAAGACTCTGATGCTGGGAGGGGTTGGGGGCAGGAGGAGAAGGGGACAACAGAGCATGAGATGGCTTGATGGCATCACGGACTCGATGGACATGAGTCTGAGTGAACTCTGAGAGATGGTAATGAACAGGGAGGCCTGACATGCTGCAATTCATGGGGTTGCAAAAAGTCGGACACAACTCAGCTACTTAACTGAACTGAACTGAACTAAAAATAGTAGAAAGTTTAAGGTGTGGCATTCCAGACGTTTTTCCCTGTGCAGTTATCTACATAAATCTATAAGGAAATATGGTCTTTTTGATGTATTTAAATATAAGATATCCAGTTATATATTTTGTCCTTTACTTGACTATATTCACTCCAGTACTTTTCCATGTGAGTGTATATAGGAGTTTATCACTTTTGAAATATATGATATCCTTTACTATAGATATATCGTTATTTATTTAGTCATCACCTTACTCATGAACATTAAGCATGTTTTAAAAGGTTGGTTTTTGTAAATAGTTTTATAATATATATCATCGAGCATTATAATAGTTTGTTACTCTAGGACAGATGAGAAGTAGCTATGTTGGGTCATGGAACTTGCTTGTCTGACATTTTAATAGATAGTGTTAAATTTCCCTACAGAATGACTATATTAAGTGACATTTTCATTAGCAGTGGAAGAGAGTATCTATATCCTCAAACTCATAAAATTGGTATTATTAACCTTTTAGTGTTATTCACTCAGTCATGTTTGACTCTTTGTGACTCCAAGGACTGGAGCCCACCAGGCTTCTCTGTCCGTGGAATTCTCCAGGCAAAAATATTGGAATGTTTTGCCATTTCCTTCTCCAGGGGATCTTCTCGACCAAGGGATCAAACCCTGCTCTCCTGCATTGCAGAAAGACTCTTTACTGACTGAGCCACCAAGGAAGCCCTTATCAACCTTTCAATTGCATACTAATTCATTGGGTGAAAAGTGAAATTATATTGTTTTACTCTCTACTCACCGTTTCATTACATTTTCTTGTATATCTTACACTTTTTTTTATAAGATTGAACCTAAAATTATTCATCACTATGGTAGGAATCAATAAAGTATTTATATTAACATACAAGTCATATATATATATATATATATAGTCTGGAATACTCTGAAATCTCAAAGATATTGACTATTTTCATATATTTGTAACAATTCTAAGTTTTTTAATGGAAATTTCTATCAAGATTCTGTCACCCATGGCTAAATGAAAAAATGGTTTTTCCAGAATGAATAACACTTTGTATAATCACAAAAGAACAATTAAAACATAGAGCCATTTTTAGCATAGTACAAGCAAATTCAGATATCCGGTCCATGGTTCCCAGGGTAGTAGGACACATTCATGCTCTATCCCATAATATATTGCATTCCAGATTATTTTTGATTATATTTGCATCATTGACAACTCTAACCCGTTTTCAGCTTGTTTCTTCTATCTTTCTTTACTTCTGTTTCTGATTTCTTTACATGTGTTATTTGAACATATATTTAGGGTTTCATCTTTATTTATTAGCATTTTTGAGTCTATTGCTTGAATGCTTTTTGTGGTTGCTGGAGGTATTACAATATGCAAATATAAATTATCACAGTCTATTGGTATCATTACCCTTTACTTCAAGTGGGATATTAAAAATTTGCTTCCATTTAGGTCCTTTGCACTCCCAATTAAAAAAAATATATATCTACACACTTGTTCCAAGTATTTCCTCTCCATACACTAACACAGCAGATGTTACTTTTAGTATTTCCACCAACAGATATGAATTAAGAGACTTATTAGGGTAAGTCTATTATATGCTCTTCTATTATTATTTCATTATTATATTCTATTATTATTTTATTATTATTACCATTCCATTATTATTTTCTTTCTGAAGTTTATACTTTCTGTTACCATGGAGCTTTTATGCCATGGAGCTTCCTATAGACATTCTTTATATTAGGTTTGTTTTCAACAAATTATCTTTGTTGCTTCTTCCCCCCTCCATCCCCTCCGAGAAAGTCTTCATTTACCATTTAGAGCCTTTATTTTCCATTACTTCTTGATAGACACTGTTTCTAGATATAGAATTCACATCTGACAGTTCTTTTTTTTTTGCACATAAAAATATTATGCAAATTCCTTCTGCCTTCTTAGTTTAAGATGCAAAACCAGCTCTCACCTGATTTGGCATTTCCTTGATTGCTTGTAAAACTTTTATATCCTTTACAATGAATTATTTATATGATTTCAGATGTTTGGATGGACTCCTTTAAGTTTATCTTATTTAGATTTGCTCAGCTTTTGAATCTATAATCTTATATATTCCACCAAATATGGTTAATTTCCAGAAAAACAACTATTTCTGCTTTATTGACTATGCCAAAGCCTTTGACTGTGTGGATCACAATCAACNGTTCTCTCTCTTTCTTTGGGGAGAGGGAGGTGGAGAAAGGGGGGATTGCTATTCTTTTTTGTTGTTCAGATTGAGTAAATTCCATTGTTTTGTCTTTAACTTTTTCATTTCTATCTTCTTTCAACTCCACTTTACTATTGAGTCTATTCAGTGAGTTTTTTATTTTGGTTAGTGTATTTTTCAAATCTCTAATTCATATTTTGGATAAATATTATTTTAAATAAATATTAACAAATAATGCTCATATTTTGCATTTTTTCACTTATATTGGGAATATATAATAACTTATTGAAACTATTTTATGATGATTGTGTTAAAGTTTATGTCAGATAGTTACATCTGATTCATCTCAATATTGGCATCATCTGATAGTCTTTTATCATTCAAGTTGTATTTTTCTGATCTTGGTATAATGAGTCATTTTGAGTTGTGTTTTGGACATTTTACATGTTATGTTAGGAGTCTATTGATATTATTAAATGTTTTATTCAAGTAGGAAATATCTGTTTAAGTTTAGCATATAGATTATGGCCTATTTTATATGGGCTAGAATCCAACGAAAATTTTAGTTTTCTGATCTCTTGCAATGCTAACCTGTTCTGCTTTTCTTTTTTCTTTTTTTCAAGTCCTACTTGGCATTTCCATTGAGTTCTTTCAGGAATAACTTTGGGGATGGATGGTATTTCCATGGCCCATTTGGTGGTGTTCACTAGACTCCTGATATGAAAAGTGCTTCCCATGACCTATTCTCTAGCCATCAGTGCCAGTGGGTATTCTATACTGTCTTTGCTGGTGCCTCTGGGGCAAGGTGTTTAGTTTTCCCTTTTCTTAATCCTTTGGCCACAGAGAGCAGACTTTACTTGTATTTGTTTATTTTCTATGCCTGTTGGCAGTTACATATTGAAGCCCTCTCTGCTTCCCAGTCTAAGGCGTGTGACAAATTTTCTGTGTATCATTTTTCAAGTTTTGAGGTTCCTTGATAGTTCAACTTCTTATTTCCATCTTTCAGTTTTTAAAAAATTATTTTATGTGAAATTATTTCCAGAGTATATAGTCAAATTCAGAGGGGAGAAGCACAGAAAATTGAATCTATGCCAACTTGCTACCTGAATTACTTTTTGCAATGAGCAATACACTCTGTGTCTATCATTTCACTTGTTCCTTCCCAAGGCTCCGTGGGGCTTGCTCTTGTGAAAGTGTGACTCTATGAGGTAGAATTTAAAAGGTTTGGATGAAGTGTAAATGTATCTAATTTCTAGTTAGCAAAAATTTATCAAAATAAGCTTCTGCTATAAAACAGAACACCCTGAAATTTACTATTTAAAAGATCAACTATTCAGCTTGTGATTCTGTGGGTGAATTGGACTATTCCTATTTGGGCTCCAAAATCACTGCAGATGGTGACTGCAGCCATGAAATTTAAAAGACACTTGCTTCTTGGAAGAAAAGTTGTGACCAAGCCAAATAGCATATTAGAAAGCAAAGACACTACTTTGCCAACAAAGATCCGTCTAGTCAAGGCTATGGCTTTTCCAATAGTCATATATGGATNAAGCCATGAAATTTAAAAGACACTTGCTTCTTGGAAGAAAAGTTGTGACCAAGCCAAATAGCATATTAGAAAGCAAAGACACTACTTTGCCAACAAAGATCCGTCTAGTCAAGGCTATGGCTTTTCCAATAGTCATATATGGATGGATGTGAGAGTTGGACTATAAAGAAAGCTGAGCACCGAAGAACTGATGCTTTTGAACTGTGGTGTTGGAGAAGACTCTTGAGAGTCCCTTGGACTGCAAGGAGATCCAACCAGTCCATCCTAAAAGGAATCAGTCCTGAATACTCATTGGAAGGACTGATGCTTAAATTGAAACTCCAATACTTTGGCCACCTGTTGTGAAGAACTGACTCATTGGAAAAGATCCTGATGCTGGGAAAGATTGAAGGCAGGAGAAGGGGACGATAGAGGATGAGATGATTGGATGGCATCACTGACTCAATGTACCTGAGTTTGAGAAAATTCTGGGAGTTGGTGATGGACAGGGAGGCCTGGCGTGCTGCAGTCCATGGGTTCGCAAAGAGTCAGACACAACTGACTGAACTGAACTGAACTATTTGGGCCAAGTTGGCTCATCTCTACTGGATTGACTAATGTGTCTGTGGTCTTTCTTTAGGTCAGAAAGATCTTAAAAGCCTCACTGACATGTCTTATAGTTGTTGAATGTTGGCTGATATGACAGATGGAAATATGAGGTCACATATCTTTTTACAACAAGCTATCTCAGTTTGCTTCTCATGGCAGTGGAAAGATTCCCACGTTCTAACAAAGAACATTTTTCAAATCTCTGCTTGCTCTATGTTTGCTATTGGTCTCATCAGTCAAAGCAAGTCATAAGCTTAAGCTGAGAGTCAGTTGAAGACAGTGACTCCTAGAGGATGAAGATATAAGGAGAGGAAGAATTTGTGGCCACTGAATGATCTACCATGCCCACAGTCAAGGTCTGAGCCATGCATATTCACAAGGTAGCTCTTATTTGCATTACTTTTGTAACTTATAATGCCTATTATATCTATTACTTCATTTGTCTTTCATGAATACCTCATGTTTAATATGTAGGAAGGCATATTGTCCTTTCTGATATAAAATNCACCAATACAGTATACTAACACATATATATGGAATTTAGAAAGATGGCAATGATAACCCTGTATGCAAGGCAGCGAAAGAGACTCAGATATATAGAACAGTCTTTTGGACTCTGTGGGAGAGGGAGAGGGTGGGATGACTTGGGAGATGGCATTGAAACATGTATAATATCATCTATGAAACAAATCACCAGTCCAGGTTTGATGCACTATACAGGATGCCTGGGGCTGGTGCACTGGGATGACCCAGAGGGATGGTATGCAGAGGGATGTGGGAGGGGAGTTCAGGATGGGGAACACGTGTATACCCATGANTGTATAATATCATCTATGAAACAAATCACCAGTCCAGGTTTGATGCACTATACAGGATGCCTGGGGCTGGTGCACTGGGATGACCCAGAGGGATGGTATGCAGAGGGATGTCGGAGGGGAGTTCAGGATGGGGAACACGTGTATACCCATGATGGATTCATGTTGATGTATGGCAAAACCAATACAATATTGTAAAGTACAAAAATAAAATAAAATAAAATAAAAGTTGGAGGTAACAGGAAAAATTAAAAAAATATATGTATACAAGCAAAAATAAATAAATAAATAAAACCGCCAATGGAGCGGGGAGGAATTTGAATATAGATAAATACATTCTTTTCAAGATGGAGGATTTAATTTTCAGCGACAGTTTAAAATCTCTCCTCTTTCCTGTTTTTCTCCTATTACCTTGTTTTCTAAGTCTGTCTTTTATGCAACAATATGAAGCATAAAAATGCTCATGTATGAGGCCATTCCCATATGTTTCCTGAATAAGTATCTAAGCCAACAAGTGCAATTTTATTTCATCTTTCTGCTTTACCAAGTTCATTTTTTCAAATAATGGATATTATGTATATTTCTTTAAAGAGGAAGCAGGTAAGTTTTGATTTAGTGTGGAAGCATCTAACCCAGTTAACAACAACATTATCTCTATTCATTGTTATGAGACAGATATTTAAAGTTAAAGCTAAGCAGATTTTGCTGGTAAGTGTATTTGTGATTCATAACATGTGAAGAAAGGAAAAAAAAAACCACATGATACACTTGATGAGGCAGAGGCCATCAAAAATGGTGTGCACATTTGTTAAAGGAAAAAATAAAAATAAAATAAGAATATGAGCTCTGCAAACAAAAAAACTAAGGAAAGCCAATATTTTGTTGCCTATTGAAAATAACTCAGTGGTATTTGAAAATCAACCTTTTGGTTATATAGAAGCAGTCTAGCATTAAAACAATGTTGAATAACCAATATACAGTATTAACTTACCATATTTAAGAAAAATAAATATCATATGTTAACATATAATATGGAATCTAGAAAATATGGTACTGAGGAACCTATCTGCAAGGAAGGAATAGAGGCACAGGCATGGAGAATGAACTTGTGGACACAGCAGGGGAAAGAGAGAGTGGGACTGATTGAGCAAGCATCATTGACATATATACACTACCATGTGTGAATTAGATAGCTATTGGGAAGCTGCTGTATAACACAGGGAGCGTAGACTGGCACTTTGTGATGATCTAGAGGGGTGGGATGGAGGGTGTGAGAGTGAGGCTAAACAGAGAGGGGATAGGTACATATAGTTATGATGTATTTGCGTTGTTGTGAGGCAGAAACCACACACCATTATAAAACAATGATTTTCCAATTAAATACCATCTTTAATTGAAACGCATCTTGTGTGCTTTGGGTCCAGGCTGACAACAATATTATAGTCCTTGTTCCTATCATTCACAGTATAGCGATATGGCAGGGTTTGGCCCCTGGTGAGTTGGTTTGCCTGTGGTGGAAGGCATTCTGTGGCTTTTCTTTCCCTGAATTAGGGTGATTTGACTGTCCTCAAATTTATATGTTTTATGTGAGTTATTTCACCTTGAATTCTGAATCTTAGAAAATGTAACACCAAAGCTTTTTTACCATCACCTGCAAGAAAAGACTCCCAGGTTTTCCTCCTCTTTCTCCTTCAACTACCGTTACCACCATCAGTACTACTATACTTCCTGGCAACTATCACTGATCATGAATCTAAGAAGTGCAAGCACTTTATGAAATGCTTGACATCTCTTATCTCACTTTATCTTTGCAAAACGTGATTATTATCTCCCTTGTAGAAATGGGGAAGGTGAGCCTCAGAGAATTTAGATCACTTGTCTATACACATATATAACGATGCATCCAGTATTCAGCTTGAAGCTGTGTGAATTCAGAGCTGGTACACGGTAACTACAGGTTATTCTGCCTTTCTGTAGATTTTAACTCTATATCTACTGGTAAGAGTTACTGTTTTCAATGAATTATTTCTCCATAACAAAATTAGGTAGTTCCAAGGGAGGTTTAGAAAAGATTAATGTCATCAGTGACATCACAATGTATTAATTGTATTCATTATTGACTGTGCTCTTGTATCTCATCTTCTATATTTCTCTCCTTTCATGCTCTTACATTGAAGGTATACACACCAAGAATCCCATAACTAAAAGTCAAGAGAATATTTTGTTTTAGACCAGGTTTTACACTCATGTGACTAGATCAACGGATATAGAATAACAATGGAGATAAGAAGAGAAAGCAATACAAGATTCACGTAAAGAAGAAAATATCTGGTAAGTTTTTTTTGCAAGTCTTTCTGTTCGTTCCTGTCAGTTCAGTTCAGTTCAGTTGCTCAGTCATGTCTGACTCTTTATGACCCTATGGACTGCAGCACATCAGGCCTCCCTGTCCATCACCAACTCCAGGAGCCTACTCAAACTCATGTCCATCTAGTCGGTGATGCCATCCAATCATCTCACCCTCTGTAATCCCATTCACCTCCCACCTTCAATCTTTCCCAGCATCAGGGGCTTTTTCAAATGAGTCAGCTCTTTGAATCAGGTGGCCAAAGTATTAGAGTTGTAGCTTCAACATCAGTCCTTCAAATAAACATTTAGGACTGATTTCCTTTAGGATGGACTGGTTGGATCTCCTTGCAGTCCAAGGGACTCTCAAGAGTCTTCTCCAACACCACAGTTCAAAAGCATCAATTCTTCAGCACTCAGCTTTCTTTATAGTTCAACTCTCACATCCACACATGACTAATGGAAAAACCATAGCCTTGACTAGATGGACCTTTGTTGGCAAAGTACTGTCTCTGCTTTTTAATGTGCTGTTTAGGTTGGTCATAACTTTTCTTCTAAGAAGCAAGTGTCTTAATTTTGTGGTTGCAGTCACCATCTGCAGTGATTTTGGAGCCCCCCAAAACAATCTCTCACTATTTCCATTGTTTGCCATATATTTCCCATGAAGTGATGGGACCAGAAGCCATGATCTTTGTTTTCTGAATGTTGAGTTTTAAGCCAACTTTTTCATTCCTATCACACCACCTCTAAATAAATTTGCCCTAAGCAGAGAGAGTGTCACTTAGTTTATGTTCTCAAACTGTCTTGCTCTCACTTTAAGGTTCTTCTTGAGGTTCAATACAAAAGCTGTCTTGAGCTCTAAATAAGTGCAATCTCTGGTAAATTGTTCACAGTAACTTCTCCTTATACTTTCCCATGTAATCTAGAAGAGAAGGCTCTTAAACTTTGATATGTGTTATTTGATCACTCTCAAGTGAAGTGAAGTCGCTCAGTCATGTCCAACTCTTCACCACACCATGGACTGTAGCCTACCATGCTCCTCAGTCCATGGGATTTCCCAGGCAAGAGTACTGGAGTGGGTTGCCATTTCCTTCTCCAGGGGATCTTCCCGACCCAGGGATCGAATCTGGATCTGCTGCATTGTAGGCAGATGCTTTACCATCTGAGTTACCAGGGAAGCTCAGGTCACTCTCAGATGGGCCTTATTTTTGCTGTCTTCAGAAAGATAAAACATTTTAGCAGATCTTAGCTTAAATAATTGTCAAAGCATTGGCATTGGCACATAGTGTCATTAACTGTCTTCCAGTGGTTCACTAGGGATAAACTAACTTCTGTGTTGCATGATCTTTATGGAGAGACATTATTGAGAGCCTTCGTCACTTGGTAAAGATAATTCTAATCTCAAGGAGGTTAGAGGTTTACTGAATAGATGAATATTCTTACCTACCTCTTTCTCAGCATACTTTAAAGCATAGATGGTGTATAGACCATTCTCTTTGTTTTCCCACATTATCCTGGTTCTGCATATAGGTCCTCCTATAAAAGAAGATTTATACCATGAATTCATCACGTTTATTCCAGAGTTTGTGTAAATCTCTTTCTTTTCATATTTTGATCTTGTTCATGTTGCTTTCCCTCCCTTGTTATTATATAGAGCTTACATTCTGTTTTACAGAACTGAACAAGATGAGGATATGCTTGTCAATATGACTGGCTAGAAAATCTATGATTAAAAGTTATGTTGCTCATTATCCATAGAAAATCAAACTGGAAACAATGCTTACTGACCATTTTTGGAAGCAGTTTCTTGCTCATTGCTTTCTGTGATCTTTCTTAAAAACAAAGCTGTAAATTGCTACATTTCACTGAGATGGCAACATACAGAGCAATTTGTGTTTATGCAAAAAGATCCCATTATGCATTTTTCTTTCAAATTAGCTTCTAAGAGTTTCTACCTGAAGGTGTGCCAGCATAGGTAATTATTTTAAGATGTGTTAGCTGATATTTTAGCTAGCACTGAAATATCAAAATCTCCTTGTTGATATTGATCAAAAACTTCCATGTTCTTGGTTTGACAGACAGCTATCAATGTCATTCATTTTCCCAAATATAATGGTTTGAACATGTGAGCCACAAAATCAATAACATGAATGACTATTTAGTTGCCAGTGAAATCAATGGATCTCTTATTAAATGTGCCTAACATGAAGGAAAACATTATGATAATGAAGATGCCTTGGCCAAGTAGACTGAAGATCTGAGAGCCCTTTAGTCAGTTTCCCAGTAGTTTAGATATGATTCTAGTTATAGAGATAATATTAAATTAATGAAACAAATTCAGTGACACAGAAACAAAATAGACTGAAAAATAAATAGATATTTCAGAGGCCAAAGTGTTATTACAAAGCTCATGTAAAATCTGGAAACTCTTACTTTCTCCCCTCCAAAAAAAGCATTGATGTATTGACAGTGGAGTCTGTCATTATCTTAGAGTGATGAGTGATACTAAATGTCATTGGTATCTTTCATCTGATGCTTGTGTTTCAATTATGATTTTACCAATCATTGTAAAATGCCTCCAGGGAAGGGTTCACTATCTTCCCAGGCAACCCATAACAGAAAAGACAGCACAACAGGATAAAATAGTATAGGAGTCCATAGGTAGAAAGTGAAGTCCAAAGTGAAGTTGCTCAGTCGTATTCAAATCTTTGCAACCTCATGGACTGTAGCCTACCAGGTTCCTCCATCCATGGAATTTTCCAGGCAAGAATACTGGAGTGGATTGCTATTTCCTTCTCTGGGAGATCTTCCCAACCTAGGGATTGAACCAGGGTCTCTGTATTGTATTCAGATGCTTTACAGTCTAAGCCACCAGGGAAGTCTTGAGTAGCTCCAAAAGTGTCCCCAATTGTTACTTTGCAAGGAAATAGTTATGCCCTAAGAAGAAAGAGACGTGTTTATGAGCTATATTTAAAATGGTACTTATTAAAAATTTGTCACTTTTAATAATATTTTGGGAACAAAGCATTAGTATTCCAGAAAATTTTACTGTACACATCAGCTCCTTACTTATTGATGAGATAAAAATGAAGCCTAGTGACACTGATTTAAAAAGCCAAACCAGGGCTCATCATTACAAAACAACTGCTTGCCTGTGTAAGGTGAATGAAAAAGACATTATGTTTATGAATGAACAAAAGGGCATTAGAGCTTTTAGAATTGAGATCAAGAGGGTAGGACAAAACAAGGTAAAAAAATGTTCTTTTAAAGTGTACTGTCATGATCTGGATTGAATTACCAATATTTAAACCCTGATGTCATTGGCATCAAAAGCTATTTTACACATAATGAGGACAGTTGGGACTGACCTATGGAGGATGAATAGGAATATGAACCAGAGGCAAATCAGAAACACAGCTTAACTTGGCAAACAGCATACTGCTCATGTAATCCATGCTACTTGCCAGGGAGTCCATGAATACTCACAACTCACTACAGCAGTTAGTGTGCAGTGTCGGATTTAGGACTCTCTTGAGCCTAAAGGTGAACATTTTTAGCCAGGTCATCAAAATTATATTTGTATGAATCCAAACCATAGACACATATTCCACCTTTTGAGAGGTAAATTTTAGTTTAATATGAAGAGTATCTTTATAGTTAACAAAGTTGTTAAAAAACTGAACTGGCTATCTGATAACATGAATTTCTGGTTCCTATATATGTTAAAAAGAAAGAAAAGATTCAGTGATCACTGTTGATGAAGAGTTTGCAGATGATCTCTGATGGGTCTTTTCATCTAGTCATTCATTCATTCATGTAACAAAATTTGATTATCTGATTATGACACGAAATTACATTCTTATTGTTTTTATTAGTTAATACAGTATTTTGTAGATGTTATTCACAGGTTTGTCATAGCTCACCTCTTCAGTTTATTCAGGGTTCTTTATGCATATCATCTTACTGGAAAAGCCTTCTTTCATGTTCCTATGAAAAATGGCATTCCCACTCTGTCACTCTCTCTGCTCTAACCCTGCTCTATTTTTATTGAAAAATTTATCACTTCATGATACTCTTATTTTGTTTCTCCATCTACTAGATTGTAAATTACACAGGAATAAGGATTCTAACTTTTGTTCACTTCTGACTTCCTATTGCTTGTGATAATATCTATCACATAGCTGATGATCAAAAATACATGTTAAATGATTCAGTAAATGAATGAATGGGTTAATGACTGAATGAAAGTAGCTGCCTGAATTAACAATTATTTTGAATCCTATGACTGGATTTGAATTGCAAACAGATACTAATTTAATATCATAAATAAATTAGTCAATGTAATTGTTGCTATTCAGTCAGTAAGTTGTGTCTGACTCTGTGACCCCATGCACTGTAGCACACCAGGCTCCTCTGTCCTTCACTATCTCCCAGAGATTGCTCAAATTCATATGTATTGAGTCGGTGATGGTAACTAATCATCGTATCCTCTGCCATCCCCTTCTCCTTTTGTCTTCAATTTTCCCCAGCATCAGGGACTATTACAATGAGTCAGCTCTTTGCATCAGGTGGCCAAAGTATTGGAGCTTCAGCTTCAACATTAGTCCTTCCATTGTATACTCAGGGTTGGTTTCCTTCAGGATTGACTGGTTTCATCTCCTTGCTGCCCAAGGAACTCTCAAGAATCTTCTCCATCACCACAATTCAAATGCATTAATTCTTTAGCACTCAGCCTTCTTTATGTTCCAAATATCATATCTGAACATGACTACTGGTAAAACCATAAATTTGACAATACAAACACTTCTTGGCAAAGTGAGGTCTCTGCTTTTTAATATGCTGTCTAGATTTGTCATAGCTTACCTTCCAAGGAGCAAGCATCTTTTAATTTCATGGCTGAAGTTACCATCAGCAGCCAATATAATATAAAATTTTTTCATTTTACATTTGAATGTAACTGATTCTCACAAAAAATGCTCAACTGAATAAAAATATTTTAAAAAAGATTTTTACCATCCCATTAGAATTTAATGTCACNATTTCATGGCTGAAGTTACCATCAGCAGCCAATATAATATAAAATTTTTTCATTTTACATTTGAATGTAACTGATTCTCACAAAAAATGCTCAACTGAATAAAAATATTTTTAAAAAGATTTTTACCATCCCATTAGAATTTAATGTCCCTTTATGCTTTAAAAAAGTAAATTGAAAAACAAATATTAAAAACAAAACAAAACATAAACTGGTTAGATTTCCAGGTGTCCCAGTTGAATTTAAGTCACAGAAGACCTATATTAGATTTAACAGAAGAGATTTTTGTAAGTAATTTCTACAATGGTGAACTCTCAAATGTATTGCATTTGCCTAAAAGAATTCATGTTATATGATTGCTGGAGGGGATAGAGATGCTAAAAAAAAAAAGAAGAAGAAGTTTTGATGCTTTCCCATACACTGGAGATTTTGTAATACATCACAATTGTATGTTCTTACTGACACTTTTAAATAAATGGGATCTATGTAATATTTTCCTGACTGTTGGTCCATCATGGTTTATAGACCCATATGAGTATTTAGTGCTGAACACTAATATTTAAAAACAAACATGATTTTCTATTTACATGGCAAATATTCTTTCTAGTTATGATCTGTCTATTTATTTTAGGTACTGCATTGTGAAAACCACATGTAGCCAATGGAACTTTCTTATTATGGTTATATCAATTCAGCAATGCAGCTTATTTAGAAAGTGACAAAATACGTAACATTGTGACTTTGCCTATGCATGGCAATAAATTGCATCCATACATAAGGGAGCTTTGGATATTTTTAGAAGGAATTTTGTGATTACATGATAGAAAACTAAATATAAATTTGTAAACTCAAAAATATTTTATTTTTTAAGTTGCACTGTAGCTTAAATTTTGCCTCAAATGAGAAAAACAATATTTTCAAATTAACTTCAGTTTTAAAAGCAGTATTTGCAAGAACAAAGAATATTCAGGTAGTTCTTGCTTGCCTTTTATGAAAGTAGGGCAGTGCAGTGTTGTAGATAAGGCACCAGCTGATAGGAATCTTAGATTGAAATAACTTTTCAGCCAATATTTATCTTTGTAACAAAGAGTTATTAATGGAATTACACTTGGTTCTATTAATGGAATTATACTTGGTTCTATGTATGTCCAGAATGCTATGCAAATAGCAATTCATAGTGTCAATTATTATCCTTAGAAAGTAGCATAAAAATTATGTCCCTGAAGTGTCTAAGAAATCATTAGAATGACAAAAGAAATTAGAAGACTCAGCTTTAACGAAATAACAGAAAGTCAAACCAAT
>SJYV01056186.1:99433-127434 GCA_006410875.1 Neotragus pygmaeus
ATATATATATGTTTATTAGAATTTGTCATTTTATTGACACATCCATTTACAGGAGTAAACTAGGAATCACCATTTTATACAGAATCACTGTGTGTGTTCTTTGATGGCACTAGAAAAATACAGAAAAAGTAAAAAACAAACAACTCTACCCCCACCCCTACCAAAACTCAGATTTGTATTTGGCTTAGCACCATATTCATACTCTTAGCAGTCCTGGATTCTGATACATATTTGGCATGTATTATTGCTCCAAGATACTTACCAGCATTCCTTGAACAGTTCATAATAGCTATTTGGTCACACCAGAAAAAAAATGAAGGACCTCAGCAACCCATTTTCAACACTAATGGATTATAAAATGTGGTTCAATTGCATTCAGTCTATTCTATGTAAGTGTGCTGGAAAATGCAGGAAGAGAATTAGAAGATGATGCTACAAAATGCTTCCATTCATCTGGGAGGCCTTTTGCCATCAATAGACTGCAAGCATTATCAGAATTTCTGGAGACAGATCATTCATCATTTTTTCCCCTGCCTCACCTAAAAATACAGAGTGTAACCACTATTCACATAAAACTACAGATAAACATGTGGGATCCCCGAGTGCACACACACACAGAATCCCCACTACATTTCGCTAGGACATAATGGTCAAGATATGGTTACTTAATTCAACATAACTCACTGTTCTTAGCTATAATGAGCACCACATAAAGAATTGACTGGTTTTTAAAAACATAAGCACAGTAAATACATGTATAGCTGAGAATTTATACTGCAGTATTTTTAATCCTCCTCTTTTAAAGAGGGCATTTAAATATTGCAGAATACCAGAAAAAGAATGACCAAATTGATTACTATATATAATTGTACACTTTCAAAGTCTATGTGTTTGTCACTCACTTGTGTCCTACTCTTTGAGACCCCATGGACTGTAGCCCACCAGGCTCCTCTCTCCATAGAATTCTCTAGGCAAAAATACTGGAGTGAGTAGCCATTCCCTTCTCCAGGGTATCTTTGTGACCCAGGAATCAAACCCAGGTCTGCTGCATTGCAAGCAGATTCTTTACCATCNATATTGCAGAATACCAGAAAAAGAATGACCAAATTGATTACTATATATAATTGTACACTTTCAAAGTCTATGTGTTTGTCACTCACTTGTGTCCTACTCTTTGAGACCCCATGGACTGTAGCCCACCAGGCTCCTCTCTCCATAGAATTCTCTAGGCAAAAATACTGGAGTGAGTAGCCATTCCCTTCTCCAGGGTATCTTTGTGACCCAGGAATCAAACCCAGGTCTGCTGCATTGCAAGCAGATTCTTTACCATCTGAGCCACGAGAGAAGCCCCAAATCTGTGAAGAACCATAACTCAGTCAAGAGTTCATTGTTTAGATACATTCATGGTGATTATTAGGATTTCTCTCTTTTTTGGGGGAAGGATTGTCATTTTGTCTTTAACTTGACAAACAAAATATGATATTCCAAAGATAATTTCATTTGATTTTTTGTTTGTTTAGGTATCAGCTAAATGATCATTTCCTAGATTATTCTAAAGCTTATTTATTGATTTAAGATCTCTAGCAAATCAGTAATGTATTCTTTACATTGATAAATTCAAAGTAAGTAGTAAACCCTCATGGTAATATAATTATTATAGCTCTTCTAAATTTGAATAGCTGTTTCCTTGCTTTTATAAATATGTTTGTGTCCATATTAGAAATGATGCTTGAATGAACTATTTTATAGTTATTATATGTGCTTCAAAAATATGAAACATCTAAAAATATCATTAAAAAAAAAGTCCCTGAAAGATGAGTTTAAGGTATATTACCCACTTAAAGCTTAGAATTTTTGATTGATTTCCCCTTTCAGAGCACCATAACTTTACTTTCAATATACAATGTCTGCTATTTTCTCAACATCAGAGAGAAATTAATACTGATAGAATTGGAGGCATAACTGATTCAGAAAGCAATATTTTCTACTTCGTATCTTTTCAGGTACACAATGTTAAGACAACATTCTATTAAAAAGCTTTATAAAGTCATAATAGGTAAGACAATCTCAAAGTCAAGTGTTTTAGCTAATAAACCTGCAGAAACCTTAAATCTATGCTCTTTACGGCCTTTCAGTTTATACATTACCAACTTACTCAAATAAGGAAAGCAATTTTAACCTTCTTAAAAGCATTAGATGCGCACTCATTTGTACTAAGAAGGAAATTGAGATTTTAGTTTTTCTGGGTGCAATAAAGTATGAACCTGGTAAAGATATGGGGGTAGAACTGGGTGGAGAAGAAGAATGCTGAGGATATAGAGAGTTGTGCCATATAATAGAGAGAGCTGTGCCCTCCTGCAAGGTAGCCACTATCCACATGTGGCTAAATTAAACAAATTATACTTGAATTAGGTAAAATTAAACTGATTAAAATAAAAATTATTTTGCTCAGACACTCAGACAACATTTCAGGTGCTCAACAGACATGTATGACTGGTGGCTACTGAAATGGGTAATGCAGAACAGAACACACCCATCATGGCAGAACGTTCTTTATTTAGTCTTGAATAGAGGAAAGTAGAGGCATTAAAAATCAGAGATATCACTTTACTGACAAAGGTCCATATCATACAGTCAAAGCTATGGTTTTTCCAGTAAATGTGTACAGGTGTGACAGCTGGACCATAAAGAAGGCTGAGCACCAAAAAATAGATGTTTTCAGACTGTGGTGCTGGAGAAGACTCTTGAGAATCCCCTGGACAGCAAGGAAATCAAGTCTGTCAATCCTAAAGCAAGTCAACCCTGAATATTCACTGGAAGAACAAAAGACTTTGGTGCTTAAGGAGACTGAGGGCAGGAAGAGAAGGAGGTGAGAGAGGATGAGATGGTTGGACAGCATCACCAACTCAATGTATGAGAGTCTGAGCAAACTCTGGGAGATGGTGAACCAGAAAGAACAGGGAAGCTTGGGATGCGGTTGCAAAGAGTTGGAGAAGACTTAGCAACTGAACAATAACAAGAGAGGAAAGAAATTACTCAAATTAAAGTTTCATTTTGTCATTTTGTCTCTAACCTGACAAAAGATGATATTTGTTTATAATATCTACGTGTTGAAATAAGTTGGCCAGCCTAACTTCATATTTTGTTCTAGAAATATGCAAAGTTTGCAATCTTATTTGCTCATTTTAGGATGGATTCATTTTGAAAACTTTCAAGTACTCACAAAGACAGAAACTTGAGTATAAGTGTAAAGCCTTCATAAACTTTCACAGACTGAAATTGAACCCACTCATGCAATCAGTACCTGGATAAAACAGAATGAAAAAGAAAACAAAACAAAGCATTCATTATAGGTATCCCCAAACTCTCCCACCTCCTTTACCATTATTTCCTCTCCAGTTACTACAACCCAGCAGTGATAATTACCAGTGTGATTACCACCAATTCAGATGATTTATTTTATATAGAAGGCTTCATGCGTAGTCTAATCTTCTGATTTTTTTTTTTTTGTATGAGATTATGTGTGTATACATACATGGTCAACTGTCATTGGTTTTTAGCAGGAGTGGATAGCAAACTTTTAAAAAAAGAAATGGATAATTAATATTTTCATTTTTGTGAGTAGTGTAGGTTCTGTCGCAACTACTTAACTGCTATTGTAGAGTGAAAATATCCACAATCAATATATAAATGAATGTGTAAAAAAACTATTTACAAAAACAGGCAGTGGGATATATTTGTCCATGGTCTGTAGTTTGACAACATCTGCTGTTTGGTTTTCCACTGCCTGACCATCCCACTGTCTATTCCTCTGTTTTGAGCATTTGAAAATTTTCCAATTTGGATTATTATAGATACCCTGAGAACATTTCAGTACAGGTTGTTGGTGAATACTTGTAATTCCCCGCTTGTTCCTCCTCTATCTGACAAGCTTCCCTCTGTTCAGGCATTTATAGTTCAACATATAGGGCCGTCTAGTCAAACCTATGGTTTTTCCGGTAGTCATGTATGGATGTGAGTCAGACTATAAAGAAAGCTGAGTGCTGAAGAATTGATGCATTTGAACTGTGGTGTTGAAGAAGACTCTTGGGAGTCCCTTGGACTGCAAGGAGATCCAACCAGTCCATCCTAAAGGAGATCAGTCCTAAGTGTTCATTGGAAGGACTGATGCTGAGGCTGAAACTCCAATACTTTGACCACCTGATGTGAAGAACTGACTAATTTGAAAAGACCCTGAGGCTGGGAAAGGTTGAAGGCAGCAGGAGAAGGAGACAACAGAGGATGAGATGGTTGAATGCCATCACAAAATCAATGGATATGTGTTTGAGTAAACTCCAGGAGTTTGTGATGATTCCAGGAGTTGATGATGGACAGGGAATCCTGGCATGCTGCAGTCCACGGGGTCACAAAGAGTCAGACATAAATGAGTGACTGAACTGAACTGAACATACTTTAAACCCCATACCCTATTGTGAATTGGATTGTGTCACACAATGGGGAGTTGAAATCCTAACCACCAGTAGTTGTGAGTGTGACCTTATATGAAAATTGAGTCTTTGCCGATTATTGGGGCTTCCCAAGTGGCTCAGTGGTAAATAATCTGCCTGCCAAATAGGAGACACAGGAGACCCGGGATGTGATTCTGGGTCAGTAAGATCCCCTGGAGAAGGAAATGGCAACATACTCAGTGTTCTTGCTTGGGAAATCCCATGGACAGAGGAGACTAGTGGGCTATAATCCCTGGGCTCCTAAAGAGACAACCACAACTTAGCAAAGCCACAGAAGCTGATTATTAAGTTAAAATCTGGTCACAATGGCACATTCTAATACACTATGGCTGTATTTGAATAAAAACAGAAAATTTGAACATTCATATAAGCATGGAGGGAAGACAATATAAAGGGAGATTATCCTCTAGATGCCAAGTAATAGACAATACTCCAGAAGCTAGAACTGAAGCATAGAAGAAAATCTCTATCACTGTACTCAGAAGAAACCAACCATTCTGACACCTTGATCTTGGACTGCTAGCCTCCACAGTGTGAGAACATAAATTCCTGATGTTTATGCCATTTAGTTTGTGCTACTTTGTTATGCAAGCCTAGAAAACTAATATACTCCTTTGGGGAGGTCTTCCTTGCTTACTTTATAAGTACCACTCTCCCCATTACTATTACTTGGCCTGACATATTTTACTTTGAAGCATGTATACTATCATGCAAGAAATGAGACGCTGGTCTATGTTCGATGCAGGATGCAGGATGCTTGGGGCTGGTGCACAGGGATGATCCAGAGAGATGATGTGGGGTGGGAGGTGGGAGGGGGATTCAGGATTGGGAGCTTGTATACACCTGTGGTGGATTTATGTCGATGTATGACAAAACCAATACAGTATTGTAAAGTAGAATAAAGTAAAAATTAAAAAAAATACTCATTTATTTGGCTTATTTTCTGTTTTCTCTTAAAATTAAGTTCCGTGAAAGCAAAGGACTCATCTAACTCTTGCTCCACTCAGTTTCCCTCACATAGCAAACTGTAGATGATCAATAAATATTTTTGAGATAAATAAATGTGCTAGCAACTTTTATCTGGCATTTTGGAATTGGAAGTAACTGAAGTAGTCAGATCCACAAGCACAGGTCAGCTAATTGTGAAAGCAGTAATAGTTTCAGAAAACCCAGACTGAATGATATCTTTATGAACTAGTTAAGAAGAATTTTAAGGAATGGAAAAATGGAAGTTAGTCTTTGAAATTATTATTTACTGAACATCTACTATGAACCAATGACTATACTAGGCTTTTCATGTTTTACTGATCTGCTATCCGCTAAACCTTTTTCTTCATCTAAACAGTGAGAAAAGCTGTGCTACCTCCTCCATTTACTCTAATTGTTGAATAAATAAGAAAATGCCTACAATTCACTTTGCACACCCCCAGTATAGCAAGTGTTCATTAAATATGAATGTCTAAAATTCACAATGCATTTATTAACAGAGGAAATAAACTTTGATATCTTTTGCTCAAATCTACAGCTTTCAAGTGGCAAAGCAAGTTTTGAACTCGGATTTTTTTGCCTAACTGATCATCTTACATCCCTTAAAAAAACAACAACAAAAATTTTTTTTTTCACTTGGTGTTGGACTATAACTAATTAATAGTGTTGTGATAGTTTCAGTTGAACAGCAGAGGAATTCAGTCATAATTATACATGTATCCATTATCCTGCAAACTCTCTGATCCAGGCTACCACATAATGTTGAGCAGAGTTCCCTGTGCTATACAGGGAACTTATTGGTTATCCACTTTAAAAATAGCAGTGTTTACCTGTGCATCTCAAACTCCCTAACTATCCTTCCTCCCATTCTTCTCTCTCTTTGGCAACCATAAGTCTGTGATTCTGTTTCTATTCTGCATATACATTCATTTGTATCATTTCTTTTTGATTCATTTTTATATGATATTTATGGACTTTTTATAGCTATTGTTTCATTAATTTTCATTCTGCAAGAGTAAGAGCTTTTTCTTTTTTGTAATAAAAGAGAGCAAAATTGGCTGTTTTGAAAGGTCGCCTCAGTTATTTTGAGATGTAGCTGGTGTTCACAACGGGAAGTCTTGAGACTCATGTCTCAAACTCAAATTGTAGACCTGTATACTTGAAATAACCACAGTTTAAGAGCAATGCCAGGCCAATTTAAACTCAATTCAGTGATGACATCACAAAGCTCTTTCCTACTCTATGATTTCACACATGCAGCACCACTGTATTTGGAGACATTTTAAAATGTTAGCTCTAATGATGGGAATTTGGAAATCAGAAATCTTAATAGAAAGACAACATGATTTTCAGAATTACCAGCAATGATCTAGTCCACAGAACAACTTCTGTGGTAGGTGCCAGTCAGCACAGGCGAATCGCAACCGTTGTGAATGACTGTTCAGCCTTCAGATATCAGCATGTCCTAACAGGACAATCATACTGACACATATATATGGAATTTAGAAAGATAGTAGTAATGACCCTGTATGTGAGACAACAAAAGGACACAGACATAGAGAATGGACTTTTGGCCTCAGAGGGAGTAGGAGAGGGCGGGATGATCTGGGAGAATGGCATTGAAGCATATATACTATTATGTAAGAAACGAATCACCAGTCTATGTTTGATACAGGATGCAGGATGCTTGGGGCTGTTGTACGGGGATGATCCAGAGAGACGTCGTGGGGTGGGAGGTGGGAGGGGGATTCGGGATTGGGAGCTTGTGTACACCTGTGGTGGATTCATGTCGATGTATGGCAAACCCAATAGAGTATTGTAAAGTNTGCCTCCTCTGTGAAAGCTTTGACGCCTTCCTCAACATCACGCACGCGTGTCCCTGAGTTCCCAAGCGCGCTGCTCACATACCGATGGACCACTATGTCACTGGCTTTGTCACAGTGCATCGTTTCCTTGGAGACACCTGTGTGTGGCCAGCGACCACAACCTGTGTCCTCTCTTTAAAACCTGACATGCCCGATAACTGAGGAGGGGTTGACCGCAACTCTGATCAAGAAGGAAACAGAACTCACACACATGTCCTCCTACCTTCAAAATCTGGACCCTCCCCAATCATCTGTGGTTCACCGCGGCAGGTACTAAAGCCTCTGTCTGTCTGTCTCTCCCAGGGTCTCAAACCCGGGAGACGAGCACAGCAAACATTCAAAGAAATGAAATGCTCTCACTTGTAAACCTCATTCTCCTGCAGGTGTTAGCAAGGTCCCTTCCACTCCGGCTCTGAGGGCAGAGGGGCCCTCTTTTACATTTCTCTTCTGTCCTGCACGTGCCCCAGCCTGATGAGCCTTTGGGGAAGTTTGGTTAAGAGCCCAGTGCGGGGGCAGACCCTACAGGTCAGCAGGAGCCCTGGGACCGCCAGGCCCCACAGGAGGAGACACAGACTCATTCAACACGGGTGGGAACCTGGCAGCCTGCTTTGCAGTTAGTACAGGAGCTCTCCTGCCCGTCTTTGCATGAATTTTGTTCAGTGATGAACGCACCCAATCAGGGAGAACTCAGGGGCGAGAGCCGGGTGGGGGCCAGGCTCTGTCCAGGGAGCATGAGGAAGCCCAAGTGGGTGACGCCAGCTCTATGAGATCAGGATGCAAAGGGCCTGGAGAGACGCCTGGGGCCTCGGCGCCTGGGGAGGGCGCTGGCCGGCGCGGATGCAGAGGAAGCCGGCGCCAGGCTCCTACCTTTGAGCTTCTCGGCCAGCAGGGCGGCCTCGTGCTCCGAGTAGTGCATGATGGGCGGTGGCGAGGGCGGCCGCAGGCGGTCCTCCTCCAGCTTGCGCCGGTGCCGCTCNCCCACAAAACCCAGCATAAATCTCACCCTATAAGAATCTTACACAAACTACTGGACCAACCTTAGGAGGGCAGAAACCAAAAGGAAGAAAGAATTCAACATTGAAGCCTGGGAAAAGGAGATCTCAAACAGAATAAGTTAAAAAAAATGAAAAGGCAGAGAAATACTACACAAGTGAAGGAACAAACTAGAAACACAAAAGTCCAAATAAACAAAGAGGAAGGAGGCAAATTACCTGGAAAAGAATTCAGAATAATGATAGTAAAGAGGACCAAAAACCTTGAAAACAAAATGGAGAAAATGCAAAAATCAATTAACAAAGACCTAGAAGAATTAAAGAATAAACATACAGAGACAAACAACACAATTACTGAAATTAAAAGGAATCAATAGCACAATATATGAAACAGAAGAAGGAATAAGTGAGCTGGAAGATAAAATGGTGGAAATAACCTCTGAAGAGAAGAATAAAGTAAAAAGAATGAAAAGAACTGAGGATAGACTCAGAGACCTCTGGGACAATAGCAAATCCACCAACATTNGAATCAATAGCACAATATATGAAACAGAAGAAGGAATAAGTGAGCTGGAAGATAAAATGGTGGAAATAACCTCTGAAGAGAAGAATAAAGTAAAAAGAATGAAAAGAACTGAGGATAGACTCAGAGACCTCTGGGACAATAGCAAATCCACCAACATTTGAAGTATAGGGGTCCCAGAAGAAGAGAAAAAATCCTAAGAAAAATGTTAGCAAACAGAATTTGCAACACATCAAAGAGTTCATACACAATGATCAAGTTGGGTTTATCCCAGGAAAGCAAGGATTCTTCAATGTTTGCAAATCAATCAATGTGATACACCATATTAACAAATTGAAAGAAAAAACACCATATGATAATATCAATAGATGCAGAAAAAGCCTTTGACAAAATTCAGCACTCATTTATAATTAAAACTCTTCGAATAATGGGCATAGAAGGAATATACATCAACATAGTGAAGGCCATGTATGATAATCCTACAGCAAACATTATTCTCAATGTTGAAGAACTTAAAGCATTCCCCCTAAGATCAGGAATAAGACACGGGTGTTCACTTTACCACTATTATTAAACATAGTTCTCGAAGTCCTAGCTACAGCAATCAGAAAAGGAAAAGAAATAAAAGAATCTAGATTGGAAAAGAAGNAAGGAGATCAGTCCTGGGTGTTCATTGGAAGGACTGATGTTGAAGTTGAAACTCCAATATTTTGGCCACATTATGCCAAGAGCTGACTCATTTGAAAGACCCTGATGCTGGGAAAGATGGAGGGCAGGAGGAGAAGGGGACAACAGAGGATGAGATGGTTGAATGGCATCATTGACTCAATGGACATGGGTTTGGGTGGACTCCAGGGGTTGGTGATGGACAGGGAGGTCTGGTGTGCTGCGGATCATGGGGTCGCAAAGAGTCAGACACGACTAAGTGACTGAAATGAACTCAAGTGAAATAACAGCATCCTCAAGGGAAAGACCACTTCTGACATCTATTCAAAGACTTAATCTCATGTTGTTTTGAGATTTTTAACCCTAAATAATAAACCAGTTTTTCCTTCTCACTCTCACCCTGTGATGAACAACAACAAAATATTACAAAGTGTTTATTTTTTTTAAATTTTATTTAATTAAAAATTTTTTTACTGTAAAACACTGTCTAGCTTTGCAATATTTATTAACCAGTGTTTCAATGCATATAAATAAAATTATTTTACATCATGAACATAAATTAGATGCTATCAAAGAAACATATATATGCATGAACATATATTCATATATCAAAGAAACATATATATAAAGAACATTTGGCATGGGACCACTGTGGGAAAAATATGCAATTAAATATCTACAACTGAATGCCTAGCCCTTCATAGAACCAAACTATATAATGTCTTTGTCGTTTAACTTTTTAGCTGGTCTTGGCTGTCTGACTCAGTATTCCCTATTCATGGAGATGCCTGCCTCCTTTGAGACATTTTCTGCCTGCAATGACAAGGATGTTGTTCCAAAATGAAATTTGGAACCCAGTTTTAAATTGAATCTCACCCTCTAGAGTAAACAATAGATGGAAGTTGCCTATTAAATCATCAACTTTTAATTAAATCCTTTGCAGCTGTAAGATCCCTATACTCAACAAGGTGATAAATGCATTGTATTTTAATTTAGTTGTTTTTTGTACTAAACTGACTGCATAAAATGAGTGTATGATATTCACNTCATCAACTTTTAATTAAATCCTTTGCAGCTGTAAGATCCCTATACTCAACAAGGTGATAAATGCATTGTATTTTAATTTAGTTGTTTTTTGTACTAAACTGACTGCATAAAATGAGTGTATGATATTCACCAAGTTACCAAGAATGGTTTCACTATGATTTCTTGATCACAACATGGTGAAATGTTTAAAAACATTGCGGTCAGCAATTTGAAGTCAAATCTTGGCTCCAGGCCTACTAACTCTGTAACCTTGGCCAAGTGGGATGATCTCTAGGCCTCTGTTTCTTAGCCATATTTAAACACTAGCTATGGGCAATGGAGAAGACTGTGATGCTGCAAAAGATTGAAGGCAGGAGGAGAAGGGGATGACAGAGGATGAGATGGGTGGATGGCATCATGGACTCAATGGACGTAAATTTGAGCAAGCTCCAGGAGACAGTGAAAGAGAGCTGCAGTTCATGGGTCTCACACAATGGAACAACATGAACAACAAATGGGCATGTGGCCCTGTCATACAACCACACCCATTTTGTTATCTACACCTCACAGTGAGACAAAGGAGATTCTGGCAAGCCACACTTCTAGGGGATAGCAGAGGAGAGATCCAGTGGTGGCATTACATTCTGGTGACGGAAGTGGTACGAGCTCTATCAAAGGTGGTTGGTAACATGATGTCTGCACTGGGCTGCTTCTGGGGCTCTTTCATGGAAGGTGTCAGGCTCCCTCTTCTCCATTTTCTCCTACTTGTTTTCCATGCCTCATTTTGAATCTTTCTAGTTTTGCCTTGAGCTGATAAGTATCTTCTAGTAAACATGACTTTTGCTTAAATATACTAGGGAAATATTTCTCATCTCATTTGTCTTTGTTCATTTAATTCTTACATATTTATCTGGTACCACTTATGTATCAAGCTCTGTGCTAAATTCTTAAGATAAAAAGAAGAATGAGAAAAAAATGGATCTCAAAAGAGATATGTCTACATACTGTGGATTCTTGTTATTCACTGCAGTTATGTTGTATAAAATTTCTGCAAATCATGAATTAGTGAATACTGAACCTTGGCCTTGCTTCCCAGGTGGTTCAGCAGTAAAGAATTCACCTACCAATGCAGGAGATGCAGGAGGTGTGGATTTGATCCTTGAGTCAGGAAGATCCCCTGGAGTAGGAAATGGAAACCCACTTCAGTATTCTTGTCTGGAAAATTAAACGGACAGAGGACCCTGGCAGGCTACAATCCATGGGGTCACAAAGAATTGGATATGGCTGAGCACACATGTAAACCTGTACCTTGGTATTAGGAAAACTCCAGGGTTAGGTTCTTAGAAGCCTAAGGCCACAACATGTTCATCAGATAATCAACACATCAGATAATCAACACATAACCTTGTTTTACACATATCTGATTAAATATACTAGATTATTAAATCTTACTTAATAAATAACATTTATTCATTAACATATAACTCATGGCCAATGGCACTATTGCTGATGCCAGAACAAAGGTTGTCTAACTCTCATGTTTTCTCTGTAAGGCATGGCACAGTTTTCTTGGGCTTGGGAACACTAGCCAGGACTTCAACGTATGCTTGGAGCCCATTTTAAACAGTGAAATCACCAAGAAAAAAAGTCGCAGTAAAGTGAAAGTAGGGCACAGAATATTGTCTGAAAAGGATACTTCTTTACAGTATGAGACCTGGAAAAAGAAGGCAGACTGCTACCTTTTATACCTCCGCTGAGAACATGCATATTGGATGATTCAAAAATTTCTCACCTCTGTCCATGTCTGCTAATAACCTAGTAGGTACAGTGAGTATATTGATTAGGGGGTGAAATCAATTTTATTACATAGGTGAACTCACAAATATGAAATCCATGAATAATGAAGATCAACTATATACAGACAGATTAGAGTTAGCGATAGAGCTATGTAGATATGTGTGTATCTGAATATATTTCTATGTATGATATGTTCCTCATAGAGAAATGAAAGATATAAGGTGCGAGAAAACTGTGCAGGGAAGTAAATATAGTGAAGGAAGGAAAGAACTGTGCTTGATGATCAGAGTAAGGATGACAAGATAACACATCATATTTGAGGTGCTTTTTGGAGATGAACAAGAGGAAGGCTTTTGAGTCAAAGAAAAGCCTACACAATGTCCCTAATACAACTTTGCATCAGAAAATTTTCTGGGAATAACAGACTGTGATGTAGGAAAAGCAGAATTTGAGGGAACAGTAAAGAAAAATTGGGTTTTGAGAAAAAATTTATGTCACAGTGAGATATCTGATATAGATAAGTATATGTTCAGATTTGGTATTTGCCAAGATAACTTCCATGATAGTGTAGTGATTGGACTGATAGGGAATGAAACTGAGGATGGGAATACAATATGTGAGTGACTTATAAAGAACAGGTTAGCGGCAGGAAGCCAAACTAAGAGTAGAAGAACAGAAGTAGGCAAAAGATTCAAATCCACAAGATTTAAGGGGAAATTAACTGTTATAAAATGAGAAGAAAAAAATATTAGGGGATAATCAAATCTGGTTTTTACCTGAGAAAACTTTCACAAAGTCTGGTCACACAATGGGCAGGCACTGTTCCTAGCTGACATGCTGTTCCTGTACATGCTGACATAGAAGTAATGATGAGATGACCAAGTAAAGTATCTTAATCATTAGGAAAAGTTAAAAAAAAAAAAAACTACTTAGCATGATTTTCTGACCATTTGGATCCTTTATTGTCAGAAATAGGAACAATGAAAAGATATTTAATAAATTCTTGATATTTAATAAATATTTAATAAATTATTGATATTTGATAAATTCTTGTCTTGATAAATTTATTATAATGAGAAAGTGAAAACTTTAGATGCTCAGTCATTTCTGACTCTATGCAATCCCATGGACTGTAACCCACCAGGTTCCTCTGTCCATGGAATTTTCCAGGCAAGAATATTAGAGTGAGTAGTCATTCCTTTCTCCAAGGGATCTTCCCAACCCAGGGATTATAAGATTATAAGAAGGGAGTTCTATAATACTCATAACCCTGAGGTTGGAGGCCTGATTAAATGATTCTTTGTGAAAGGTGATTTTGACACTGAATGATACTATGTGCCAAGGAAAAGTTTTGAGTAGAAAGGGACATAATAGGACATTATTTAGGAAAGTAACCAGGACAGCTAGACTGCGAACAGACTAGAGGAACAAGGATGAAAGTCAGGAAATCTGAGGTTACTGCAATCAACTTTACCATTCCAGAAACTGTAACCATTTTTCATTAAAGCATAAAATGGTTACATTCTGGCAAGTGATACAAAAGAAAAAGATGGTAAGTAACTATCAAAGATATAGAAGATCCTATTCTAAATCAGAGAAGACTCCACACATGCAAATAAAGGGAATGGAAGATGCTTCAGGAAGGATTAAGTGGAGACAGATAATAAAAACAGTTAATTTCAAGGTTTCAAGATGTCCCTTTCTGAGTTTTATTGGGATAAAATAACCATATTGTGTTGTATTCATTTATAGCATATAGCATAATATATGTATATATATTAAAATGGTTATCACATCATGTTTAATTACCATCCATCACCTTGATTACTTGTAATTATTTCTTGTGGTGAGGACTAACAGAAGCAGAAGATGTTAAAGAGGTGGCAAGAATACACAGAACTATACAAAAAAGATCTTTATGACCCAGATAATCAAGATGGTGTGATCACTCACTTAGAGCCAGACATCCTGGAATGAGAGGTCAAGTGGGCCTTAGGAAGCATCACTACAAATAAAGCTAGTGGATGTGATGGAATTCCAGTTGAGCTACTTCAAATCCTGAAAGATGAGGCTGTGAAAGTGCTGCACTCAATATGCCAGCAAATTTGAAAAACTCAGCAGTGGCCACAGGACTGGAAAAGGGCAGTTTTCATTCCAATCCCAAAGAAAGGCAATGTCAAAGAATGCTCAAACTACTGCACAATTGTACTCATCTCACACGCTAGCAAAGTAATGCTCAAAATTCTCCAAGCCAAGCTTCAGCAATATGTGAACCGTGAACTTCCAGATATTCTAGGTGGATTTAGAAAAGGCAGAGGAACCAGAGATCAAATTGCCAACGTCTGCTGCATCATTGAAAAAGCAGGATAGTTCCAGAAAAACATCTGTCTCTGCTTTGTTGATTATACCAAAGTCTTTGACTGTGTGGATCACAATAAACTGTGGAAAATTCTGAAAGAGATGGGAATACCAGACCACCTAACCTGCCTTTTGAGAAACCTGTATGCAGGTCAGGAAGAAACAGTTAGACCTGGACACGGAACAATGGACTGATTCCAAAGAGGAAAAGGAGTATGAAAAAGCTGTATATTGTCACCCTGCTTATTTATCTTATATGCAGAGTACATCATGAGAAACGCTGGGCTAGAGGAAGAACAAACTGGAATCAAGATTGTTGGAGGAAATATCAATAATTTCAGATATGCAGATGACACCACCCTTATGGCAGAAAGTAAAGAATAACTAAAGAGCCTCTTGATGAAAGTGAAAGAGGAGAGTGAAAAAGTTGGCTTAAAGCTCAACATTCAGAAAACTAATATCATGGCATCTGGTCCCATCACTTCATGGAAAATAGATGGAGAAACAGTGGCTGACTTTATTTTTTTGGCCTCCTAAATCACTTCAGATGGTGACTGCAGCCCTGAAATTAAAAGATGTTTACTCCTTGGAAGTAAAATTATGATCAACCTAGACATCACATTAAAAAGAAGAGACATGACTTTGCCAACAAAGGTCTGTCTATTTAAGGCTATGGTTTTTCCAGTAGTCATGCATGGATCTGAGAGTTGGACTATAAGGAAAGCTGAGCATTGAAGAATTGATGCTTTTGAAATGTGGTTGTTGGAGAAGACTCTTGAGAGCCCCTTGGGCTGCAAGGAGATCCAACCAGTCCATCCTAATGAAATCAGTCCTAAGTGTTCATTGGAAGGACTGATGTTGAAGCTGAAACTGAAATACTTTGGCCACCTGATGAGAAAAGCTGACTCATTTGAAAAGATCATGATGCTGGGAAAGATTGCAGGCTGGAGGAGAAGGGGAAGACAGAGGATGAGATGGTTGGATGGCATCACTAACTCGATGGACATGAGTTTGAGTAAACTCTCAGAATTGGTGATGGACAGGGAAGCCTGGCGTGCTGCAGTCCATAGGGTCACAAAGAGTTGGACACAACTGAGTGACTGAACTGAACTCAAAGCAATTCTCAAATACGCAACACAGTATGGTTAACCATAGTTTTTATACTGTATGTTACATCCACAGAGCTTATTTATCTTATAACTGGAAGTTTGTATCCTTTGACCCTCTTCTCTCATTCTTTTATTCATAAATTTTACATACAAACTGATGGACATGAGTCTGATTAGGCTCAGGGAGTTGTTGACAGACAGGGAAGCCTGGCATGCAGCAGTTCATGGGGCTGCAAAGAGTCGGACACGACTGAGCAATTGAACTGAACTGAATATAAAGGAGATCAAACAGTATTTGCCTTTCTGACTTATTTCTCTTAACGTAATGCCCTCAAGTTCAGTGTTGTCAGAAATGGCAGAATTTCATTCTTTATGGCTGATGGTTGATCAAAAATTAGAAGTTAAAGCTTTTAAAGTATGAGTTTCTTGTCAGCACTGTCCCAGAAATATTTCTGCCATAAGCTGTTTTACACTCTTTTCCTAAACTACCTTGGTTACCATACAGGGTTTGTTTGTTAGTCATGAACTTTCTTCATCAGTCAGTTGACTTTCTAAATTAATGTAATAGGTCCAAGTGACCTGGTCTAAGTTCTGCTCTGTAAAGCCCCAATAATTCTTTTCTTTTCTGTTCAGTGAGCATTTAAGCTTATTGATACTTATTGGTGTTGTAAGACTACAGTTTTCCATTACTCTAAACCATCCCAGAAGGAGTTGGAAATTGGAGGTACTTTTAAATTCTCTCTGAAGTTCTAGTCTAAATCCTCTTTTCCTCCCAGCCTCTGAAGAGGGGGTTAATGGTCTCAGGTGGAGAAGTACCCCCCCACTGCTTCTCTTGCCTGTATTCAGAAAGAGAATCCAGAAGGGACAACTCTAAACCACCTTGCTCTACCACATTCATATTTAATCAGTGTACAGTGGGAAGTAATGCTCCCAACAGACCCATACATCTATTACCCTTAAGTGCTTTCTGTGAATTTTTTTCTTGGTTATTGCATTTCTTCCCATCTTCAGCATCAGATTTACTAGGGTGATCATTGCTGCTTGGCTGACCCCTGAGGAGCTCCAACCTGGTATATATATTCCACAATTAAACCCTGCTTTGGGGTTTACGGCTTGGCACAGAATATACCCAGAGTGATTTTGCCCCCTGCAATGATGATTTCTATTACATTTGATTCCTTTGTAGCCTCTAATTGTTCCAGAAGAAAAGAACTAAGCCAATCAACATGTGTAAAGTCCTTTGTGCTAACACTTAATGAAGAGCTTTGAAATTCCCAGGTGTAAAGCACAATAAAAGCAGTAACCAGTACTATTTTCTTAATAAATGACTTTTCCATTTCCTTTCCCTTGTGAAATTTTTATTCCTCACTTTTCTCCTCCTGTGGATTTAATTTTTAAATGAACAAAGATGACTGCTATATATATATATATATATATTTTACAAATCAGAAAACACTTGAGTAAACTATAAAGTAATCAACTGCATTTTAGAAGAGACACATAATACTGTGTTCTCTCTACTCTCTTTTTCTTTCTTTTTCTTACCAAAATAGTAAATTTTATTTTCAAGTTTATGCTAAGCTATTGAGTTATATTAATAGGGATATTCCTTCAAAGAGTTCGAAGTTATGTTTTTCTTGAATGTATGATCATACACTATTCAAATACTGAATGGTTATACAATGCTCAGCACTTTATGAATCCACATAGAACAGCAATTAAAAGCAGTACATAGATAAATGTGTTGGAAAGTGAAAAGAACCAGTTTCAGAATGATTTATTAATAACTTTCCTAAAAATTAGTTAAAACTATGTCAAGAAATCTATTGGAAACTGTTCTAACTAGTCATATAATTTATTGGTCAGATAAATTTGATATAATGCTAAAATAGTGGGTGGTATATGTAAAACATGTTAATATGAACATATGTAAAATGTTACCATTTGTAATGAAAGATAGTGTTACCAAATATATACTTTTTTCAAATTTTGTAATATATGGAATGAAACACTTTAGCTAATATTTAATGATATTTTAATTTTACTGTATGCATATTTTTCCTGGTTTTGTTTTTCTAAAAGGTATTATGAAAAATAAAAACAGGCTAAGAATAGATATAATAGACAAANTTTCAAATTTTGTAATATATGGAATGAAACACTTTAGTTAATATTTAATGATATTTTAATTTTACTGTATGCATATTTTTCCTGGTTTTGTTTTTCTAAAAGGTATTATGAAAAATAAAAACAGGCTAAGAATAGATATAATAGACAAAGTTGAAAGCCGAGTAAGAATCCAGCAAAATGACAGCCCATTAAGAATCTTCATTAAAAAACTTTTCTTGAGAGGGTAGTCTCTTGATTAGGAAAACAAAAATTAAATGAACACTTCATGGGCAGAATAAGGTTTATTTTATATTCTGAAACCATGGCCATCCCTTGTGGGTAATTCTTTCTAAATATTTCTAAATAATCACCTAGCAGCTGTGGTTGAAAATATCTTCTCAGAGCTTAAGATAACATTTTTTCCCACAGTCGCCTCATTTTATGGATGATTCCATATTTTAATCTGCCTTCTAGAAATAAGGTATGGAGGTGAAGAGAAAATATATGTATAGATCTGTCTCCAAAGCTTGGCTCTACTGTCACTAGCTGTTTGACCCTTGCAGGTTATTTGATTCCTCTATAAATGAGTGACCTGAAACTCAAATAGAGAAAATAAAAGTACAATGTCAGTTGGATGAGATGACTATTAAAATATCCTTGGTGCACTGGAGCTACTCAATAAATTATTATTGATGTTATTAGTACCGGTAATGATAGTAGTAGCTGCAGTAAGTACTTTCCGAAATGAACTTCTCAATTCTTCCAAGAAGTATATATTCCTTACAGTGTTCAAGAATATCTATAAAGCTCTCCTTGATTGAGAAGGTGAGAAGCATGGATTTTACTGATGACCATTAATATTTATCAACTTACAAATATGGATGTTCTGCATTATTTATTTCTACCTATATTTTCATAAAGATGGCATTGGCTTTAGAAACACAGAACTAAAATAGTATTGGAAATAATAACCATAATTAAATAGAAATATAAACATTCAAACCAACTCTTTTTCACTTCAGTTCAGTTCAGTTATTCAGTTGTATCCAACTCTTTGCAACCCCATAGACTACAGCATTCCAGGCCTCCCTGTCCATCACTCCCAGAGTTTACTCAAACTCATGTCCATTGATTTGGTGATGCCATCCAACTATCTCATTCTCTGTCATCCCACCTTTCAAATCCTTCCCAGCATCAGCGTCTTTTCAAATGAGTCAGCTCTNCTCGTGTACACCTGTGGTGGATTCATGTCGATGTATGGCAAAGCCAAAAGAGTATTGTAAAGTAAGATAAAGTAAAATAAATAAATAAATAAAATAAAATACAGAAGAAAATCGGTTAGAAGTAAATAATATCAATGTATTGAGAGCAAAGGAAAATAAAGTTTACCTGAACAATTAAAAAAATTATTAAATGGTAAAATTTATGTTTTTATGTCATTTTAAACACAATGAAAATGTTTAAAATTTTTGTTATGCATATCTCACCACAATGGAAATTTTTAAAAATATATCACATGAAAGGACAATAATAATGAATAGAGCGTCACTAAAATTTAAGCCCTCTCAATTGACTCAGGCTATTTGAAGGAAGTTTTCTGCAAGATCCATCCATAGGACTGAACTCGGCTGGATTCTCTATGCTAGCAACATAGTAAATAAAATGAAATGATCAATTTATTAAAAAAAAAAAAACTTCCAATATCCTGAGATGCCTTGAACTCATTTGGATGAGGTTATTTTACAAATAGGCATTGCAGACATTGTTGTGGAATGAAATTACAGTAAAGCAGAGCAGTGAGAGTCATAGGTTTTCTAAATCTGCTCTCCCTGTACCATCTTGCATATTCATATATTCATTAAGTGTTCTCCACGTTGTTGGTAATATCTTAGCGCTGACACCCTATCATTAGATTACTCAAGAAGAAAGACTTAATAACACTGAAATGTGAAGTTTAAGTTTCTCCATTTTCCACATGAAATAATTTCCTGAGTTATTTAAATATGAGCTAAGATAGTCCAGAAAGTTATTTGAAATAAATATTGAGAAAGAGAATTCATTTAAATGGAGTTAATTCTCCCAGAAATGGATAGCAACAAGATATTTAATCATATCCAGTTAAATCACATTCAGAAACTGTTGGAAATAGAGACTAGACAACTTTCTTAATTTAGAAGATAGTGTAATACTTAAAGCTTTAATCCCTTTATGATAGATATTGGATGTAGGACTTTGGCATCATTTTCATGATAAAACTCTTGTTCTTATTAAGATGTTTTATACACAAGTCAGTACATGTCATTTGTGAATCAACTAAATTCACTACAATAGTCCTCTAGTCTCTTTTTGAGGAAACATTAGTGTTGACATTTTATACTGGATATGACTTTTTAAAAAAAAATCTGTTTCTTGGAGAGTTGTTTATTAAGACTGATTTTAAAAAATTAAAAAAAAAGTGTGGCCCCTTTAACATTTAAGTTCAGAAATGTCCTTACTATAAAATTTATTTGTATTTGTTTTTTGTGCTAAAGAAGAAAAAAAAGAAAGCACATCATATAGCAATCAGACTAGCACATAGAAACCATATGGCTTGGTCTTTTACTAAATGAAATGGGAATAGTGAATTTTTATCTGACATATGTCATGTAAAAGTTAAAAAACGTTCCCCATCAAAAGCTCAGAAAATTAAATTAAATCATATATTTTATCCCCATTCCAGTAGATAACATAAGCCTCAATAGTAAAGCACAGTTCATGAACAGATTTCTATTTAAATTCCTCACTGTATGAAAATAACAATCATGAAAAGAATACAATTTATTATATGATCTGTCATCAAAAATGCTATAGTGATGTTTATATATACTTACATAACTTAATAAATCTTTACCCTAAAGTAAACAATTTGTAGAACTCAAACTCCTCTGTGAAAATAGTAATTTATTGCATCAAACAATACCCACATAAGCTGAATATGTTACGTTTTAATAACCTATAGTCTAACAGATTTTAAGAAAGCAAAACTAGAAAAATTACTTATATCTAAAGATCAAGCTTGCAAATATAACTGTAAATATGTTTTATTCCTTGAGAGCATATTTTTAGAGAAAACATAAGCAAAGCTGCTACTTGAAAATGTACGTATTGAATTATCAAACTAAATAACCCACATACTTTTCAATAAACACAGCAGAACTTTCCAGAGTACTTCACAGAGTCTTGCTTATAATCACCTTTGCATCTGCCTTTGAACAACTTTCAAGAGCACATAAACATGTTTTTTTTTTTTTTTAGTTTTAATTGTTGAAATTAAGATACATGAGTATATTTATAAAGAGTAGTCATTTTCTTTGGGCTATAGTTCATGAAAATCACTTTGCCCAGTGATTTATTTTTAAAATGGAAATAGCACCATTGTTTTTATTTTATTATAAAAGACAATATACTTGTAAAAATCAGTCCAACTCACAGAAATATAAAGGAAAATGGTAAAACCATTTGTATCACATAATTCAGAAATCACCACTAATAGTAATATCTTAGGGCATATCCTTCTAAAGTTACTTCCATGCATAATGGTGTTAGGTGCTCAACTGTATCTGACTCTTTATGACCTCATAGACAGTAGCTCACCAGGCTCCTCTGTCCAAGGAATTTTCCTGGGAAGAATACTGGAGTGGGTTGCCATTCTACTGCATTAAAGGTAGATTCTTTACTGTATGAGCCACCAGGGAAGCACAACTGTATAAATATATACATGGATATACTATACATTTACTTTAACAAGCATAGGATTGTACCATGCTGTGGCTTGTACTCAAATTTTTAACCTCTATGTTTGGCATAATCCATATTAATAAAAGATCTATGCCAAATTTTCAATTAGCTGCTTTATATTCCATTATATATGCATATGATTATTTGACTATATAATTTACATATGGTTACTTAACAATGATTAAAACATATACTATATATAACATTTTATAATAATACATATTATGCTGTTTATTATAGTCTGTAATCATTTAATCATAATTTATTTAAGCTATCATTCACTGATAGATATTTGTTTTGTTTTTCACTAAATGAAATACAAATATAGAGGGTATTTTTTTATTCATGTCTTTTGAACATGAGCAAGTTGAAAGAGGAAGTAGATAAAAAGCAACCACACAGACATATGATTATATATAAAATGTATATGAGATTATATAATGATTTGAATAGCAGAAACAGTCTTGATGGTTTATATCCATGAGCACACATACAAAAACACAGTCATCTTGTCATTCCCTGAAGAGGATATATATCCTTCCTTTGTTCCCATCAAACAATGGAAAATAAATTAATAATGAAAATGTTATATATTTGGCCACAGGAAATCTTCCCAAAGTATAAATTTTAGGAGAAAGATTCTGTTTATATGCCTCATACAAAATAGCAATCTAATGCAGAATTAAATACACCTCATTTCAAAGAACAAATAAAAATGCAAGTAGTGTTCTATGTAGGTAGGCTCAGAAACAAAATAATCATATCAAAATCTATAAAGGCAGAAAAAGCTCTCCTTTAAGGAAACTATATAGCTTTAAATCATCTATCACGAAAAAAGAAAATTAAGTAGTTGCCTAAAACATTTGAGTTTTGTGACTTCTTCATGGTTAACAAAATGAAATTTTAACTTTTTAGATTTAAAATTATACCTTTACACATATCACATTGGGACTGTGTACTTTCTTATTTTCTCCTTTCCCCTTCTCTCCTCACACATCTCAGTTTCCATATCTTGTGACAGTATTTAGTAGGAAAATGAACTTCCAACTCTGTAATTCCATTTCTAAGTTTCACACCCTATCATCGCCAATCTGCTGCTGCTGAGATGCAGAAAGTGTCCTGGATCAGCAAGGCAGACTCAATATAATCACAAGGATAAAAGAGTTAAAGAATATGTGACTGTGGTGAACTGATGAGTTAACAGCTTGAGAAGGACTCAGGTGATGTTACTGGCTTTGAAGATGGAGGAAGAGATGCCACAAGCCAAAGAATATGTGCAACCTCTAGATGCTGAAACGGATTCTTCTCAAGAGCCTCCAAGAAAAGGAACACAGTCATTTGAAACCTTGATTTTAACCCAGTATGACTTATTTCAGACTTCTGGACTGCATAACTGTAAGATGAATTTGTCTTGTTTTAAGCCACTAACATTGTGGAAACATTAGAGCAGCAATATATAACCAGAACATCAAATAATTCAGCATAGTAAGAGTATGGTTTTAATGTTCATAGTAGCATTATTTACAACTGCCAAGATAGAGAAGCAACCTAATTTCCATCAACAGAGAAATGGATAAATAAGATGTATATACATACATACATCTATTTCTGCTTTTTTGACTGTGCCAAAGCCTTTGACTGTGTGGATCACAATAAACTGTAGAAAATTCTGAAAGAGATGGGAATATCAGACCACCTGACCTGCCTCCGCAGAAATCTGTATGCAGGTCAGGAAGCAATAGTTAGAACTGGACATGGAACAGTAGACTGGTTCCAAATAGGAAAAGGAGTACGTCAAGGCTGTATATTGTCACCCTGCTTACTTAACTTATATATACAGAGTACATCATGAGAAATGCTGGAAGAAGCACAAGCTGGAATTAAAATTACCAGGAGAAATATCAATAACCTCAGATATGCAGATGACACCACCCTTATGGCACAAAGTGAAGAAGAACTAAAGAGTCTCTTCATGAAAGTGAAAGGGGAGAGTGAAAAAGTTGGCTTAAAGCTCAACATTCAGAAAACTAAGATCATGGCATCTGGTTCCATCACTTCAGGGCAAATAGACGGGGATACATTGGAAACAGTGGCAGGTACATTCCTTACTGTCTGAGCCACTGGGGAAGTCCATAATAATAGTAGCATAATCTTTAAAAGTTGTGAATTAATACACTGTACACCTATAATTTATATAATAACATACATCAAGTATAATTTAAAAAAAACTACACACATGAAAAAAACAAGTATGGTTCTTATGAAGATTAAAAGATATGATGTGTGTGAGTGCTTAACCCAATGTCTTGAGCAGGGTAAGAAATCAATAAATGATAGCTGCTATAACTAGTCATGTATTATTATCATTATAATACTGACAAAATATTGACTGAATTACATTCTGCAAAATAAACAATAAGAATGCTTGAGTCATCTGGTATGTGATATTCCAAGGAATGATTGAAATCCTTAATATTTATGGTAGGCAGGGTATAAACTGTGGTAAGTATTAACATTTAGAGAAAACAGAAACCACAGGAGAGTCCCAGTATTCTTTTTATCCTACTGAGCACTTTAATGAATATATTTAAATACTTGGAATAAATCTCTGTGTTTATTTCAACAAAACTTGACAGCATCAAAATTCCTAAGGGTTTAAGATACTTAGAATTTCCATTTTCAAGAATAGCCTCACTTTATAGACAACTGAAAATCTCTAATCTCCATAGGATGAATTTTGATGGGAATCATTTTAAATAGTCCCCTTCCTTCCTAGTCCTAAAGATGAGTGAAATCAATTTTAACAAAGCATTTTATTCCAGTTGACATCCTCTGTCCACAGATTCAAAAGTGATTTTTTCCATGATGCAGGTGAAGATTTGGATTGTTTTAAAGTAAAATATCTTTAATGATATTTATCATATTCATTTATACAAGAGTGTTNGAAATCAATTTTAACAAAGCATTTTATTCCAGTTGACATCCTCTGTCCACAGATTCAAAAGTGATTTTTCCATGATGCAGGTGGAGATTTGGATTGTTTTAAAGTAAAATATCTTTAATGATATTTATCATATTCATTTATACAAGAGTGTTTATATACTCAGATTCAATGTTCTGGTTTAATCCTTAGCTTTTCATTTCTACTTTCTTAAATGCATGAGTCAATATTTTAAGCTTAAAACAGTGCTTTATTTTTGTTTCAGAATCAGGCAAGAGTTTTGAGCATTAAGTTCGTATCTTAAATTTATTTACTGACATTCCTTCTTAGAAACACATTTTTATATATTTTATGCCCCTGATACTGCGTGATGTTGGTCTATTATTCTTCTCTATTCAAAATCCAAGTTAAGGAATCCTCTGATTAGCCCCACAACTGAACTAATATAACATGGCTAATATAAATAATGTCTTACCTAAAATAGAGATTTACTGGTTAGTTTCAGTTCAGTCAACCTTTACACAGCCTGATGACTCAGATGGTAAAGAATCTGCCTGCAATACAGGAGACCCGGGTTCGATCCCTGGGGTTGCAAGATCCCCTGGAGAAGGGAATGGCTACCCACTCCAGTATTCTTGCCTGGAGAACTCTATGGACAGAGAAGCCTGATGGACTACTGTCCATGTGGTTGTAAACAGTCGGACAAGACTGAATGAGTAGCACTACATGTGATTTCACCAACCCTTTACACAGCATACAACAGGATCTCAAGGTCTTAAGTAAGTAAGTGAACTCACTCAGTCATGTCCGACTCTTTTCCACTCCATGGACTGTAGCTTACCAGGCTCCTCTGTCCATGGAATGTTTTAGGCAAGAGTACTGGAGTGGGTTGCCATTTCCTTCTCCAGGGGATCTTCTCGACCCAGGGATCGAATCAGTCTCCTGTGTTGCAGACAGACACTTTACCGTCTGAGCCACCAGGAAAAATTAAGGTATTTTATTGCATTATTTATATGAATTAACAAATTTCATTCATTTATCTCTTTAAACAAATACATATTTACATTAAATACTTATTTTAAGTATAGCAGTGATATGAGACCAATACAAAGATAAACAAGGAACTATTGGTAACTCAGTCAGTGTACCAAAAATTAGGTGGGATAAAAGTCATGATTAATGCACAATATTTACACTGTGAACTAGGCATGGAATAACCGAAGTACAAAGTATGAAGTTAGGATACTGTTTGGTAGGTAAGGAGAGCCCTGAAGAAGCCCCAGTAGAAGTTTCTTAAGTTTTGTATTTGTGGCCTATTTTAAGATACTCAAATTATTACTAAGCATATGAACACAAAACAAAACACAAACACATCTACAATGTAAAGGTGGTTCGTGGAGTCTATAAAAGGATCCAGTTTTTAGCCCATTCTTGGTGACCCCTCAGAATGTAAATTTTCTGAAAAATGACTGTTTGCTCTCACAGCTGCCTTGTTTACCTGTAAAGACAAATTCTTAAGTATGTCAATAGCCCTGTTTCTTTTGAGATTTCCTTAATATTATATTTTGTTTACAGTTCATTGTGTCATATAACCTGCTCAATTATGTTATTTGTTCTAAAGCATATAACATTTAACACCTTCTTCTTGGTTCATGGATATAATGTTTTACTTTATCTTTATTAGTACATTAATTATAGTATTTACAATTTTCCTCTGCTATTTATTATATACGTTTTCTTCCTAGTTTCAGTTTTCTGCTTGTCTATTTTGTCTTTANCATGGAATTAGGTACTAAGCTTCAACATATGAACTTGGGAGGCATACAAACATGCAGACCATAGCACCAGAGAACATGTTTAAAATGAAAATTCCTGGGCTCATTTCTAGTAATTCAGATTCAGTAGGTTTAGAATGAATTTTAGGAATCCACTTAAAAAAAAAAAAAACCCAAACACAGATTTACTAGGTAGCTCTGAGGTAGAAGCTTTTTAAATAAGATGAGTCATTTTTAATGGCTATCATCAACAAAATCCACAAACAATAAATGCTAGCGAGGGTGTGGAGAGAAGGGACCCTCCTACATTGTTGGTACATGTGTAGTGAATGTAAATTAGTGAATGTACATTAGTGAATGTAAATTGGTACAGCCACTATAGAGAACAGTATGGAGGTTCCTTAAAAATCTAAAAATAGAGCTATAATATAACCCTGTAATCCCACTCCTGGGCATATATCTGGAGAAAAAGATGACCTGATGAACCTCAATATTCATTCCAGCACTGTTTACAATAGTCAACACATGGAAGCCACCTAAATGTCCATTGACAGAGGAATGGATAAAGATGTGGTACATATATAATGAACTATTACTCAACCATTAAAAAGAATGAAATAATACTATTTGCAGCAACATGGAGAGACCTAGAGATTGGCATACTGAATGAAGTAAGACAGAGAAGAGCAAATATCATATGACGTCCCATATAGGTAGAATCTAAAAAGAAACGATACACATAAACTTATTTATAAAACAGAAACAGAGTCACAAACTTAAAGAATGAAGTTATGGTTGCTCAGAGAAGTATATAGGGAAGGGATAGTTAGGGAGTTTGGGATCAAAATTACACACTGCTTTATTTAAAATGGATAACTGACTAGGTCCTACTGTATGGCACATGAAATTTTGCTCAAAGTTATGGAGCAGCCTGTGTGTGAGGGGAGTCTGGGGGAGAATGGATACATGTATACATGTGACTGAGTCCTTTCACTGTTCACCGGCAACTATCACAACATTGTTAATTGGTCATAAAACAAAATAAAAAGTTTTTTTTTAAAGAGAAGAACCATTTTTAACCATTCACAAATTTTCCCCTGTATGTATATGCACCCAAGGATCCCTTGCTACTCTGTAACCCTCCAGGACCTGCAGCTTTCATGTTGGGCTCCACTAGTGGATTCTGCATTACTCAAGGAGTATTCATACGTCCACGTGCAACACTAGAAGGATCATGAGAACATCCATATGGGATAATGGATGGCTACAAAAATTGGATGAGACAAAAGGAAAACACCAGTCCAACTGGACACTGAAGAGGCACATGGAATTGTTCACAGCAGACATTGGTGGAACACAGAGGAACACCCACGTGGATAATGGATAAGCAGACTATGTAGGACATGGAAGGACCACACGGGAATGTCCCCATGAGAACTAAAAGGTAATTATGTATCCATAAGGGGCTCTGGAAAGGTGTGTGGGTTCTGCATACTAATTTTTTAATATACATATTTTTTCTTTTTACTGAACAATTGATTTACAATGTTGTTAGTTTCAGGTGTACA
>SJYV01056186.1:130236-144453 GCA_006410875.1 Neotragus pygmaeus
CTCAAGAGTCTTCTCCAACACCACAGTTCAAAAGCATAAATTCTTTGGCGCTCAGCTTCCTTCACACTCCATTTCTCACATCCATACATGACCACAGGAAAAACCATAGCCTTGACTAGATGGACCTTATTTGGCAAAGTAATGTCTCTGCTTTTGAATATGCTATCTAGTTGGTCATAACTTTCCTTCCAAGGAGTAAGTGTCTTTTAATTTCATGGCTGCAGTCCCCATCTGCAGTGATTTTGGAGCCCCCCCAAATAAAGTCTGACACTGTTTCCACTGTTTCCCCATCTATTTCCCATGAAGTGATTAAGGACGTGAGTATTAGGCTGAGGAGGAAGGGACTTTCTTCTTCCTGTTTTTTTCTGTTTCGCTCAGTGTCACTGAAATCCTCATTATGTAAATTCATTGAAAATATTTTCTCTCAATCCATGGTTTGTCTTTTCACTTCCTAAGGAGTGTACTTATCAAGTTCACTGCATATATGTGGCAGATGGACTTGATCAGTCTGATAAAGCATCATTTTTTGACTAAGCTGCTAAGAAGTTCTATTATGAATGGATGTTGCATTTTATCAAAAGTTTTTCTGACAAGTATAGGGATTATCATTTGTTTCTCTTCTGTATTATAGTAATTAACTTTTGAATATAAAACCATAGGTATATTCCTAGAATAAAATCACTTAATCATGAGAATTTCCAGTGGTGCTGGAACAACTTTAAGGAGATACCCTACATCCAAGGGCAAAGGAGAAGCCCCAGCAAGATGGTAGGAGGTGAGAAATTGCATTTAGAGTCAAACCCCATATCTGCCAGAGAGGTTAAGAGGGCTCAAACATACCTTGTGAACACCAGGACCCAGAGACCTTACACAGACTGAGACAGAACTGTGTTTAAGTGTCTCCTGAGGAGGTATAGGTCAGCAGTGGAATGCTACAGGGGTAATAGCTCTGGGTGCAGTAGACCTGGGTATGGCACAAGCCCTCCTGGAGGAGATCACCATTAACCCCACCATAGAGCCACCAGAACCGCAGGTCATAGCAAACACCCTCTTCCAATAATGCCAGAGAAGATTCTACACATCAATTACCAGGAAGGCAATATTGAAATCAGATTGATGATATTCTTTGCAGCCAGAGATGAAGAAGCTATATACAGTCAGCAAAAACAAGACTGGGAGCTAACTGTGGCCAAGATCATGAACTCCTTATTGCCAAATTAAGAATTAAATTGAAGAAAGTAGGGAAAACTACTAGACCATCCAAGTAGGACCTATTCAAATCTCTTATGATTATTCAGTGAAAGTGACAAATAGATTCAAGGAATTAGATCTGATAGAGTGCCTGAAGAACTGTACAGGAGGCCAGGATCAAGACCATCTCCAATAAAAAGAAATGCAAAAAGGCAACGTGGTTGTCTGAGGAGACCTTACAAATAGCTGTGAATAGAAGAGAAGTGAAAGGCAGAGGAGAAAAGGAAAGATATATCCATTTGAATGCAGAGTTCCAAAGAATAGAAAGGAGAGATTAAAAAAGAAAAAAAAAAAAAAGCCTTCCTCAACAATCAATGCAAAGAAAAAGAGGAAAACAATAGAATAGGAAAGAAAGGAGATCTCTTCAAGAAAAGTAGAGATAGCAAGGGAACGTTTCATGTAAAGATGGGCTCAATAAAGGACAGAAATGGCAGAGACCTAACAAAAGCAGAATATATTAAGAAGAGGTGGCAAGAATACACAGAAGAACCANATAGGAAAGAAAGGAGATCTCTTCAAGAAAAGTAGAGATAGCAAGGGAACGTTTCATGTAAAGATGGGCTCAATAAAGGACAGAAATGGCAGAGACCTAACAAAAGCAGAATATATTAAGAAGAGGTGGCAAGAATACACAGAAGAACCATACAAAAAAAATCTTCATGACCCAGATAATCACGATGGTGTGATCACCAACTAGAGTCAGACATTCTGGAATGTGAAGTCAAGTGGGACTTAGGAAGCATCACTACAAACAAAGCTAGTGGAGATGGTGGAATTCCAGTTGAGCTATTTCAAACCCTAGACGATGATGTTATAAAAGTGCCACACTCAATATGCCAGCAAATTTGGAAAACACAGCACTGGCCACAGGACTGAAAAAGATCCGTTTTCATTCCAATCCCAAAGAAAGGCAATGCCAAAGAATGCTCAAACTATTGCACAATTGCACTCATCTCACACGCTAGTAAAGTAATGCTCAAAATTCTCCAAGCCAGGCTTCAACAGTACACGAGCCATGAACTTCCAGATGTTCAAGCTGGTTTTANGTTGGAGAAGACTCTTGAGAGTCCCTTGGACAGCAAGGAGTTCCAACCAGTCCATCCTAAAGGAAATCAAACCTGAATATTCATTGGAAGGACTGATATTGAAACTCCAATACTTTGGCCATCTGATGCAAAAACTGACTCATTGGAAAAGACCCTGATGCTGGGCAAGATTGAAGGCAGGAGGAGAAGGGGACATCAGAGGATGAGTTGGTTTGGATGACATCACCCACTCAACGGACATGAGTTTGGGTAAACTCTGGGAATTGGTAATGAATAGGGAGCCCTGGTGTTCTGCAGTCCATGGGGTTGCAAAGAGTCGGACACGATTGAGCAATTGAACTGAACTAAACTAATCCAAAGGATGTTGAACTCACTTTAAGGAGCAAGTCCATGCTAGAAACACAAAGGGTAAGTTGCAGTGAATAGTAGGCTGACCAGATCCTTCTGAGGACTGAGACGCATCTCCCCAGTTACCTGGAATGTTGGATGCTGCTGGATCACAGATGGTTTTCCTTGCAAGCACTGTTTTTGTCGTTCATTCATCAAGTTATGTCTGACTCTTTGCAACCCCTTGGACTGCAGCATGCCAGGCTTTCCTCTCCCTCACTGTCTCTCAGAGTTTGCCTGAGTTCATGTCCATTGAATTGGTGATGCTATTGAACCATCTCATCCTCTATCACCCTCTTTTCCTCCTGCCCTCAATCTTTCCCAGCAACAGGGTCTTTTCCAGTGAGTTGGCTCTTCGCATCAGATGGACAAAGTATTGGAGCTTTCAACTTCAGCATCAGTACTTCCAAAGAATATTCAGGGTTAGATTTCTTTAGGATGGACTGGTTTGATCTCCTTGCTGTCCAAGGGACTCTCAAGAGTCTTCCCTAGTACCAGATGGTGAACTGTGCCCAGGCAGGGTGAAGACAGAGGAGACTATGTTGGAAGTCCAAAGTGGTCTTGACATGCATATTGGCTGTCAGACCTGGATATAGGGGCAAAAGACCAATCAAATCATCTAGTTGCTGGTTCCATCTTAAGTTTCCCAGGATAGCTGGTACTCTCGCATGAACCCCAAACCCACCCAGTTGTGTAAGCATCACCCCCAACATAAAGAAGCTGCTTATGAAGGTTATGACCTCTTTCTGGGGTTAGTCCAATATCTGGTTGGCACAGGGATACAAAGCCCGGACTCTCTTGCTTAGTTCGAAACAACTCTGAAAAGCTAAGTTAGCACCAGAACTCCCTCATGGATCAGTTGAAACCTCCCTTGTAAATGAATTGCTGTTCAGCTCATCCTTTTGTCTGAACCTGTCTCCCTCATTCACCTACATATATTGTTGCTGAGTGAACACAATGTGTTGCCTGCATACAAATCTCTATCTTACAGTCTGTTGTTAAAGAGATTTGACTGGAGAGACAGAGTATATTGGAGATAGCACTTACCAGACACTTGCAATTAACCGCTGGGGGTGGGGGATGATGTAGTAATGTAGACCAATAAAAGAAGATTGATTGAAGTGTGTCATTCCTTGACTGAGACAACAAAGCCCTGAATATGAATCTTTTGTCCTTTAGTAATCTAGCATTATATTTATCTTTGGTACCACAAAGTATAGCTTGGTATTGATAATACAACTCCTTTTCTATTTATATTTATTTAACTGAGTTTCTTTGTGACCAAAGTGGGCAATTTGATAATTGCCTTTTGTTTAGTAGCAAGAGATTTTCTGTATGGGAGAAGAAGGAACTAGAATATTTATTTTCTCACCATTGTATTTTCTTGGATGGGGCAGACTGCGTTTTGGTCAGAGACCAATAGTTTGCTATTGAACAAACTCTTAAGATCAACTTCTCCCAGACAGGAGGAGTTTCTTGTGGTCCTGAACTAGACTGTCCAGTATAAATAATGAGAACACTTAGCCCTATTTAAGCTTGGTTTTACTTCAACCAAAGTCACTACACGAACTTAATGCCTTTTTTATTCCAAGACACAAAGGTCACCACTGTGAGATTTATTTGATTTTGCAGTCTGGCTAATTAATTTGTTCATTCTGTGCACTCAGCATCAGCACTGTTTTTTGGAGCAGTGCTACCAAAGCAATGGATTAATTTACATGGTACAATGCATCTAGAATAATCATTACCCTGTAGAATTGTTATTGCTTGAATTCTAAAGAGAGATAAGATGTTTCCCCACTGAGATAAAAAAAAAAAAGTTCCTATTGCAGTTTTCAGGGGGATAAAAAAGAAAAGAAAAGTTTTTGAACAGGAGAGTGTTTTGGAATTTTTAATTTAATTGCAGTAAGTCCTAATGCACTATCTCACTGACCATTCTGGGCAAATATCATTCAGTATCAAGGAATTCAGTAGCTCCAATACTTTGGCCACCTGATTCAAAGAGCTGACTCATTGGAAAAGACCCTGATGCTGGGAAAGATTGAGGGTAGGAAGAGAAGGGGGCAACAGAGGATGAGATAGTTGGATGGCATCATCGACTCAATGGACATGAGTCTGATCAAACTCCAGGAGATAGTGAAGGACAGGGAAGCCTAGCATGCTGCAGTTCTTGGGGGTCACGAAGAGTCAGACATGACTGAGTGGCTGAACAACAACAACGCAGAGAATAGAAACCCACAAAAAGCTGGATTAAGTAAAAGATACAGAGGAAACTCCTAGCAATGTATAGGGATCAACAAGTGTAGGTACTTTTGTTGGAGAAAATCAGTGAGACTGCATATTTCTATTTTTCAGTTCTCAAAACAGCTTATCTCTTTTCCATGCCATTCAGATCTCTTTATCAACTGTTTCATTTTTCTCTATATGCGAATTGCTTCTCACTCTCCCACATCTATCTGTACATGGTCCATTATGGTTCCCCATAAAATGGCAGAGTAAGTCCCTTAATCTTCAGTGCTATTAGCTCAGCTACCCGTTGTCCTTTAGCATCTCAGATAAATCTGACTGACTTAACTTGGATCAGGTGAATACCACTGCCCCCTTGACTGCAGGCAGGCAGCTAGCTGGAATCATGCATTTCAACAGGCTCTCTAAGTAAACTACTTCTGCAGTGACATTTTGAGGGCTGGCATGCCCAAAACGTATCTATAAAACGTATCCAAAATTTATAAGATTTTCTGCTCCTCAGCTAGAAAAATAAAAATGCTATGGGGTTTACAACTAAATTTAATGATAGCAGTTAATTAAATTTATAGGGTCCACTGAGGGCATATAGTGTAGCATGCATTAGACTAAGGATTTGTATCTACTTCTGTAGCAGGTCAGGGTAACAGAATCAGCTGATGTACAATAATTGATTCAATGATAGAAAAAAAAAAAGACAAGTTGTCACAATGATAACCATTAGCTGCATGCAGACACACTAAACTTTGGCCTTTGGAGCAGATATGCACACAGAAATAACACATCTCTTTAGCAAATTTGATTATTTTCATTATAAATAAATATATATTTTGCCATGTAAACGTTAATTTAAAAAGAAAAATTTAGAATATGATTCTATCAGAAAGTTTGATGATTTTTTTTTTCACTCACTGGCCTAATATATAACTGTCATATAAAAAATCTTTCCAGGAGGGGAGGAATAAAATAGGAGTTTGGGATTGACACACACACACTACTATATAGAAAATAGATAACTAATAAGAACTACTGTATATCACAGGGAAGACTATTCAGATATTCTGTAATGACATACATGGGCTTCCCAGGTGGTTCAGTGGTAAAGAATCAGCCTGGCAATGCAGGAGACCTAAGAGATATGGGTTCAGTCCCTGGGTCAGGGATATCCCCTGGAGGAGGGCATGAAAATCCACTCCAGTATTTTTTCCTGGAGAATCCCATGGACAGAGGAGCCTGGACATCTACAGTCCATGGGATCACAAAGAGTCACAAATCACTGACTACACATGCACACATACATCAATTCAATGACATATATAGGAATGGAACCTAAAAAAGAATAAATACATGTATATGTGTAACTGACTCACTTTGATGTACAGAAGAAACTAACACAATCTTATAAATCAGCTATTGTAGTTCAGTCACTAAGTCATGTCTGACTTGTAACCCTATGGACTGCAGAATGCTAGGCTTTTCTGTCCTTCACTATCTCCTAGAATTTGCTCAAATTTATGCCCATTGAATTGGTGATGCCATCCAACCATCTCATCCTCTTCTGCCCTCTTCTCGTTTTGCCTTCAATCTTTCCCAGCATCAGGTTCTTTTCCAATGAGTCAGCTCTTCCCTTCAGGTGGCCAAAGTATTGGAGCTTCAGCTTCAGCATCAGTCCTTCCAATGAATATTCAGGATTGAGATCCTTTAGGATTGACTGGTTTTATCTCCTTGCAGTCCAAGGGACTCTCCAGAGTCTTCTCCAACACCACAGTTCAAAAGCATCAATTATTTGGTGCTCAACCTTCTTTGTGGTCAATCTCTCAAAGTACTTGATTACTAGAGAAGGTAGATTGATCATACCTTTTCTTCCAAAGGGCAAGCATCTTTTAATTTTATGGCTGTGGACTTATATCTGAACTTCCAGTTATTATTTGTTTATCTNACCTTCTTTGTGGTCAATCTCTCAAAGTACTTGATTACTAGAGAAGGTAGATTGATCATACCTTTTCTTCCAAAGGGCAAGCATCTTTTAATTTTATGGCTGTGGACTTATATCTGAACTTCCAGTTATTATTTGTTTATCTGTATATCTTGCCTGTGTGAGTACTACACCACTTTGATTAATGTTGCTTTGTAGTTAGTTTTGAGATCAAAACGTTCAAATCCTACTTTGATCTTAGTTTTCAAGATTGTGTTGGCTATTCTGTACCCCTTAAAAATCTATGTGAATTTAGAGTCATCTTATAAATTTCTATTAAAAACTCAAGTTGATATTCTAATGGGAATTGCATTTTATTGGTAGATCAGTTTGAGGAACATTGCATTTTATCAACAGTTGAAAAAGCAGCCAAAGTATTGGAACTTCAGATACGGCATAAGTCCTTCTGATCATGGATCAGAAGAAAAGCTCCCACATCTGATAAAACCATCTCAGATACCAGCTGAATTTCAGTTCAGTTCATTTGCTCAGTCATGTCCAAAACATTGCAACCCCATGGACTGTAGCATGCCAGGCTTCCCTGTTCATCATCAGCTCCCAGAGCTTGTGCAAACTCATATCCCTCGAGTNGTTCACGTATTGCTGAAGCCTGGCTTGGAGAATTTTGAGCATTACTTTACTAGCGTATGAGATGAGTGCAATTGTGCGGTAGTTTGAGCATTCTTTGGCATTGCCTTTCTTAGGGACTGGAATGAAAACTGACCTTTTCCAGTCCTGTGGCCACTGCTGAGTTTTCCACATTTGCTGGCATATTGAGCGCAGCACTTTCACAGCATCATCTTTCAGGATTTGAAAGAGCTCAACTGGAATTCCATCTCCTCCACTAGCTTTGTTCGTAGTGATGCTTTCTAAGGCCCACTTGACTTCACATTCCAAGATGTCTGGCTCTATATTAGTGATCACATCATCATGATTATCTGGGTCGATTCAATGGACATGAATTTGAGCAAATTTCAAGAGACAGTGAAGGACAGGGAGCCTCGTGTGCTTCAGTCAATGGGGTCATAAGGAGTCAGACATGAGTTAGCTACTGAACAACAACAGCAAAGCAAATCTTTTTCTTACCTTCTTTATCTTTTTAAAGTGTGCTCTTGGTTATTCTGCTATATTTCCCTTTCTTAAGAAAATTTATAAGGAGGACTTTGAGTTTCATGAATAACGTTAATAGGATTTTGATTACATTGCCACGTATTTACAGATTAATTTGGAGGAGTTTTCTTATCTTTGCAATATTGAGCCATCCCATCCAGAATTTGGCTTAGCTCACCTTTTGTTTAAATCTTCTTTTATGTTCTTCAGTAAAATTTTATGGTTTTCTTATAAGTCTTATTTTTATTAGGGTTATCTTTATGCATTTTATAGTTTTGTGACTATTGTGAGGCAGATCTTATCATCTATTATACATTCTATTATTGCTAGCATATAGTAGAGCTATAGAAAATTGCCTTTGCTATTTATAATATAACGACATTTTCTTCCTCCTTTGAATAGTTATACAATTTATTTCTATTATTTATTTCCAATATTTATACTTTTTTAAATTAAGAAAAAATCTTTCTGGCTTGGTGGATGGACTAGGATATCTAGTACAATGCTGATTAACAGTATGGTAGTAAACCCTCTTTTCTTGTTACTAATTTTAAAGGGAATGTCTCCAATATTTCACCACTAAATGTAATGCTTGCTCTCTTGTTGTCTGGTAGATAAATTTTATTAAATCAAGGAAACTCCCTTTCATTTCTGGATTGCTAAGAATTTTACTGATTAATCTTAAAATCAGAATTTGGGGAAACATTTTATAAAACTGCTTTTAAACATGATCCACCACCCCCTCCCCACCCCAGAATCATTTAATGTAGTAAATTAGGTTTCTGCATTTTCTAGTGCTAAAGAAGTCTTGTATTTTTGTGATAATACAAACTTGGTGGTGATATATTATTCCTTTCAATTTCTGTTGGAATTTATTTGCAAATAATTTGCATGTGTGCTAAGTTGCTTCAGTCATGTCTGGCTCTTTGCAACCTATGGTCTGTAGCCTATGAGGCTCCTCTGACCATGGGATTCCAGGCAAGAATACTGGAGAGGGTTGCCATGCCCTCCTCCCAGGGATATTCCCCACCCAAGGAGGGAACCCGAGTCTCCTGCAGCTCCTGCATTGCAGGCAGATTCTTTACTGCTTGGCCATCAGGGAAGCCGTGCTTAGGTATTTACATTTCTGTTCATTAGTGTGATTAGCCTATACTTTCATTTTTTTCTGCTGTCCTTGATCAGTTATGTCTACTAGTGGATTTTTCCCTTTTTATCTTTATAAAATGAGTTTAGAAGAATTATTTTTTCATCTAGTTTATATGAGGATTTTATTTTTTAAACTACCTTTTAGATAAGTAATTTAGATCTGACACTATTTTCAGGGATAAATGTTAGTACATGCCTTAACTTTATTTACTATTACTCGGTTCCTTACATATATATTTTTGAGCCATTTTATTCTCAGTTCATCAAGTATTTCATCTAAGTTTACAAGTTTGCTATAAATAATACTGTATTTATTGTCTTTGTCATAGGTCATATTGGCTTAATCATGTATTATATTTTTGTATTCTTCATATAAATAGGTAAGCTCAGTTTTTCATTTCTTATCATGCTTTGTTGTTTCTTTTTATCTTGAAAAAGATGTGTCTGATTTTTTACTATCTTATAAATTATAACAAGGAAATTTTGATTTGTTGATAGTCTTTGCTTAATTTTATCATACTCACCCAGTTACCTATTTTTCATTTGTGCTTTCTTTACTTTGGAGAAGAAAATTACAATTCAGCCTTATTCCGTTTTGTATGGTTCCAAATTATTATTTACTCGGACAATTTTTGAGAAGGGACAAAGGAAGAAAAATATCACTTTCAAAAGCTTCATGATTTTTTATTTCTCTTTTCAGAAGCATCATTGTCAGTCTAAGCTTATCTCCTCTTTTAGGATCTTACTGAACACTCTGGTAAAGAGTCAAAACACTCCAGGAGTGTGATTTTTCCTACCATTGTTCCCTAATTCTACAGCTTTAGTGGGTAATTTTTTGGTGCTCAGTGTACAAAACATGTGACAATTTAAACAAATAGTTTGCAGCCATCTGAAATAATCCTTTAAGTGACAGATTTAAATAATGGGCTTTCAGTTACCTTTACCCAGGTAGTTTTCTATTTTAGTATATTTCCTTTGCAAAACCCCATTCCTTGTATTATATCTTGTATTTAAAACATTTATTTGTTCAAATAACAAAGACCTTACATGTGTGGCAGCTCCAGGACTATCATTAAGCCAGAGTTCCATTTTATGTTCTCCAGGACTGTCTTGCTTCAAAGTCCTCTGTCTGTTGTCTTTATTCTCTCTCTTTATTCTCATTGGCAGTGATATGGCTGCATAAGTTCAAAGTGTCATGTACAGTCACGGTCACCATGTTGCTACCAGAGCAATTTTGATTTTGTGGTGTTAAGGATATATAGCTTTTCAGACACAGTGGTGAAGGTGAGAGGTGGGGATGATATTTTTGGGAAGGGAGTGGACAAAGAGAAATCTGCTATTGTCATTTGTTGTAATCATTTAATAATGTTAAATGAAACCCCAGAATATATAGAATTTAAAAGGACATGATTTCTGCCTCTCATCAGAGGGATAGCATTATTTATTAGTATTTTTATTATTGATTCAGTTACTCTCCTATTATCTCTGTCTAGTAATGTTGATCTCCAAAATTATCAAATGTGAGCTCTTCCTCTTAAAATAGTTTTGGTTCCTTTACCTTGCCACTCTTACATGTGACTGTACAAGATTGCAATATTTTCAACATCACTAGTGACTCTTCGTAGTTCAAAACAGCCATTTGTTTACAAACAGTCAAACCATACTTTAAATTCTTTGTATGACAACATCAACAAACATATATCCTATTTTTTGCTCCCCAGTTCTTAACTGATATAATTGTCCATTCTTCACAAAACTGCTTTGACATTGCCAGGAAAATAGTTGCCAATTAGACTCTCAAATCGATCAAGTCAGAATTAATTAAGTGTACGGAAGAATTTATTGTTTACTTAATGCCAAACATTTTGTCAACATGTTCAGGCTAAAAATATAGTCAGTTGTGTGAATGTTTAACTGTGAAATTATTTAAGAAAACAGATTTAGGAAAGTCTTTCTCTAGCCTGCTTCCATCTACAAATTCTGCATTGCTTAAACTCTGAGACTAAGTGATTCAGCAGCTCTGTTTCCTGGCTCAGAAAGCTTTCTGCCTAGATTAGTTAAGCTTACCATTGTGCCTTTTTTCTCAGTTCCATTGAAATTTCTGATTTTTGCCTGAGATCTCAGCTCTGGGCTGTTTATTGCATCTTGATTTTCATTTCAATGCTCTGGTCTTCCTAATACTTATGACTTTGATAACTTTTGCTCAAATGGGAAACTAGAATGCACTCTCTAGGCCACCTGCTTAGTTTCTAATCCTTGCACACTCTGTATTCCTAGCTTCACTGCTTCACCTTGTGCATGAGCTGTAGGGTACCTGCCTCAGGTTAGGCTAGTTCTATGCCTGTACTATATTCCTACAACTCCAGGCATTTGTACTTCAACTCTACAAATTACCTGCATCTTTATGACTCCTGCATGGTCTTACTGAACAGAATTAATTGCATTCACTGAATTGAGCTAATAATTTAGGGCTTTGTTTCTCAATCTTGGCTGTAAATTGAAATATGAGGAGAGCTTTAAAAAAACTTTTAAAAATAATAAATATATCAGCATCTCAGTCACAGGCATTTTAAAAAGTCTCTGGGTAATTATAATGTGCAACTTCTGTTGAGGACCACTGCTTCAGAGTAAAAATGAAACAGGTAAATTCAGGGAGCACATTTTGATTCCCTGTTTAAAGTGATTGGAATGCAACTTTGTGACATCCTCCTCATTTTTCTCACAGTGTCTATGCCTCCACCTTTTTTTTTTTTCTCCCTAGATCACTCATAGACAATGTTTATAGGAGTCACATCAAAAAGAAGTCATGAGTGACCATAAATGGGGGAGGGAAGTAACAAGAGTTTCTGTTTTTATCTCCCCACTGCCTCACCTGAAGCCTGGAATTACTAGCATGTCAGCTATAAAAGGCAAGCTCCTTAACTACAATATCCTGTATGAATAATATCCAGGAAGGAAATTTTAAATCCACCTCAGAATATAAAAGAGCATCACTAGAGAGAAATAATTTATGAGTAAGACACCGAGGAATACATATCATAATTTATTTTTATATCATGATCTTTGTTCAGACCACTGCAAACTCCTCTTCAGAAAGAGTGCATCAATTATGGGCAAGAAAGAAAAGGGAGACTTTAATACTAGAAAATATATCTTTTATACTTACTATACGCTTATGAATGCCTACTGATAATAGATACTTTGTTGGTTCATATCATTACAAGCTGTGAACCGTGAAGAGAAATGAGCAATAAATAAAAGTTCCTGCTTCTTTTAATAAAATGTCCCCATGTCACAGTTTAGGGAATGCTTTGTAACCACAATGAGCTCAAATATGCTCTACTCAATTCTTGAAATGTAAATACTATGACTTCTTTAAATTAACTTTTGGAATGCCTTTAAAGTGCCTTGTATTTCCATGATCAGAAAAGTTAGATGGTGACTATATTTACAGAAGTCATTGGATCGTTGATATATAATTAAACCAAACCTCCATATGTAGGGGTTTCCCTGGTGGTTAAGAGTTTACCTGCCAGTTCAGGAGACACAGGTTTGGTCCCTGCTCTGGGAAGATCCTACTTGAGCAACTGGACCCTTGAGCCAAGAATACTGAGCCAGTGCTCTAGCGCACACACACACCACAACTATTGAGCCCACCTGCCACAACTGCTTAAGTCTGTGCCCTCTACAACTCTGCTCCACAACAATAGAAGTCACTACAATGAGAAGCCTGTGAATCACAGCTACAGAATATCCATGGTGGATTCATGTCAACGTATGGCAAAACCAATACAATCATGTAAAATAAATAAATACATAGTTTAAAAATAAAAAATTAATAATAAATAAAAAAATAAAAGTCCATACAACAACGAAGACCTAGCACAGTCAAAAATGAACAATTTTTTAAAAACAAACAAACAAAAAACCTCTAGTTATTTATGGAAAAGTCTTTTGAGTATGTATTAATAATAGTCAACATTTATTGAGTACTTCCTAATGTTAGACATCTCCCTGAGTATTTTAGATATACAAATTTATCCAAAACTAACAGCCCAATAAAATAAACTTTAGAAATGAGGAAACCAAGCAGAAATGTTAAGTGACTTGTACAACATCAACAGCTAATACGTGATAGAAATGGGATTTTGATTCAAACAGCAGAATTCCAGAGTCCTTTTTATCTACAGTGGTATACTACATTAGATTCAATGCTGCTATAAAAGCAATCATTATATTAGGACATTTGGATAGGATTATTAAAGTAGTTTCCAACTCCTAGTCTTGATAGGAGCAAGCTACATTGTGGAAACTCTCATGTTCTTGTCACAGCTAAACAGATGATATAGAATAGATTGTAATGATGATGTGAAGGGCATGAAATTAGTTCCAATCATCAACACTCATTAAAGAGTTAGACTTAATAACCAAAGAGGTAAGGAATTCAGCAGTGCAAAAGTTATTCCTCTACCTAACAGCTCTTGAAGTCTAGTGGGGAGCAGACATTAACTGAAGATCACATACATATTAATTACAATAATGACAAATGCTGTAAAGTGAAGTGGCTACCAAATGCAAGAAGAACACATAGTTGGGCTTNGCAGTGCAAAAGTTATTCCTCTACCTAACAGCTCTTGAAGTCTAGTGGGGAGCAGACATTAACTGAAGATCACATACATATTAATTACAATAATGACAAATGCTGTAAAGTGAAGTGGCTACCAAATGCAAGAAGAACACATAGTTGGGCTTTTACCTAGTCAGAGAAGGATGGGATACACTGAGAAAGTAACATTTAAGCTGAAAGATAAGCAGGAATTAGTCCTACTCACATGGCAAGAGAGTTTCAGGTACAAGGGAAGAGCATGTGGCATCTTGCAGGAGGAAGGGAGGAGTTCAGTCCTATTAGAATAAGATATTCATTGGGTATGGAAAGAAAATGCTAGAACCATTTATATTCAGTTAAGTCAACCTCTAAAATGTTTATTATATTGTAGTTTTATAAGATGCATGCAGTATCAGTTTATTAGTATTTACATATATACTATGAATAAACAT
>SJYV01056194.1:0-32678 GCA_006410875.1 Neotragus pygmaeus
GATGCACCATGGTTCATTTAACCACTTGTTCGAAGGACATCTGGATTGATTCTAGCCTCAAACTATGAGAGAGAAAGCTTCTGTAAACATTCATGTACAGGTTTTGGGGTGGACATGTCTTCATTTTCTCTGGGGTAAATGCCCAGGAGTGCAGGCACAGGATCGTATGATATTTTCATGTTTACTTTTGGAGAAACTATCAAAATGTTTTCTAGAGTCCAGTGTACCTTTTTACACATTAACCGAAATGTGTGATGATCCAGGTTCTCTGTGTCCAGGATTTGGTTTTGTCGCTGCCTTTCAGCTTAGCCCTTCTGATGTATGTGCAGTCGCAGTCCATTGTTGTAATTTGCATTTCCCTGGCAGCTAATGATGATGAACATTGTTTCATGTGGACATTTGTCATCTCTATGTCCTCTTCAGCGAAACGTCTCTGTTGTTGCCCATTTTCTAATTGGTTTGAGGTTTTTTATCATGTGGTCTTCTATCATTTTTTATTCACTTTACTTGATCAAGTGGTACAGAGCTCCCATGTACCCCTTTCAGTCCTCTCCCCTCAGGTCACCACTATTAATACTTTGCCCCTATTAATACCTTAGAGTGGTACGTTTGTTACAGTTGATCAGCCAATATTGATAAATTATTAACTAAAGTCCACAGTTTGTTAGGATTTATTCTTTTTTTATTTTTATTGATGGATAGTTGAGCTAGTTTTGTTAATTACTTCTATACAGCAAAGTGACCCAGTCATACATATTCTTTTCCACTATGCTTTATCATACGATATTGAATACACTATGCAATAGGACCTTGTTGTTTTTCCATTATGTGTGTGTGTGTGTGTGTGTGTGTGTGTGTGCGTGCGCGTGCAGAGTTTACTTTTATGTTGCACATTTCTATGGATTTTGACAAATGCATAATGTCATGCATCCACCATTATAGTATCATATAGAATAACTTCACTGCCCTAAGATTTCCATGAGCTTCCCCTTCCCCCTGCAGTCACTCTTTTTTCTCTCTGTGTAGTTTCAGCCTTTTGCGAAATGTCTATGTAGTTGGAATCATACAGTATGTAGCCTTTTCAGACTGGCTTCTTTCACTAGTAATATGCATTTCAGTTTTCTCCAAGCCTTCTCATGGCTTCAGCGTTCATTTCTTTTCAGTGCTAAATAATATTCCATTGTCTGGATGTACCACAGTTTACTAATTCTTTCACCTGCTGAAGGACATCTTGGTTGCTTCCTGTTTTGGCAGTTATAAATAGAGCTGCTATAAATGTGTAGGTTTTTGTGTGGACATAAGGTTTCCGTCTTGTCAAGGCTATGGTTTTTCCTATGGTCGTGTATGGATGTGAGTGAGAGTTGGACTGTGAAGAAGGCTGAGCGCCGAAGAATTGATGCTTTTGAACTGTGGTGTTGGAGAAGACTCTTGAGAGTCCCTTGAACTGCAAGGAGATCCAACCAATCCATTCTAAAGGAGATCAGCCCTGGGATTTCTTTGGAAGGAATGATGCTAAAGCTGAAACTCCAGCACTTTGGCCACCTCATGCGAAGAGTTGACTCATTGGAAAAGACTCTGATACTGGGAGGGATTGGAGGCAGGAGGAGAAGGGGACGACCGAGGATGCGATGGCTGGATGGCATCACAGACTCGATGGACATGAGTCTGAGTGAACTCCGAGAGATGGTGATGAACAGGGAGGCCTGGCGTGCTGCAATTCATGGGGTCGCAAAGAGTCGGACACAACTGAGCGACTGAACTGAACTGAACTGAACTGATGGAGGCTATATATATGTTCTCAACTACTTGGACTATCCCTCATTAAGATAGACTTGGCTTTCACTATGGCTGAGTAGTTTTTGATCCACAAAAACCAATCATTGGCTTCCAATATGGATTTTGTAGCTCACACAGACAAGAATGTTATGTGGTATTCAACCCACTGAACTGAACTCCTTACGTTATTAAGAGAAATGTACTGGGAGAGAACTTATTCTGAAATTGCATTTAATTTCTCTGTCTTTCATGTGTCTGCTAGTATTATAGACTTAGTAATGCTGCCTTTTATATAGTTTTGGTTATACTCACTAATGGAGAAAGAAATAGCAACCCACTACAGTGTTCTTGCCTGGAGAATCCCAGGGACGGGGGAGCCTGGTGAGCTGCTGTCTATGGGGTCGTGCAGAGTTGGACACGACTGAAACAACTTAGCAGCAGCAGCAGCATACTCACTAAAGAACTCAATTCATATAAAAGTGGACAGGTTACTGTAAGATTTACTACTCTTAAATCATAAATTCAGCAGCAATTGACCATCCAGAACAGTGAAGCACATTAGAGGCTTATGTTCTAACAAGGAGAAAATAATTTGGGGAGTAAGTTAGCTTTTATAAGATCCAATATTGTTCTGGAATATTAGTGCTACTTCATTTAAATTTCAGAGTCAAAATTGACTAGCCCTTTCAAAAGTCAAAACAGTAGAAACTGTGTTTATGTCTTGTGGGGGGTGGTAAAGTAATGGATATAACAGCTCTAAGGGTCACCCCTAATGTCTTAAAATGTTGGCTTCTTATCTTCATGTCTCTGCTTTATGATCATGTGAGTGTTTTTTTTTTTTTTAATACATAATCATGGGCTAATTGAATTGGAATCTGAGAATGCCTTCAAAGACAAACTAAAGAGACTGTTGAGGAAGGTGAAAGAAGAGAGTGAAAAAGCTGGGTTAAAACTCAACATTAAAAAACTAAGATCATGGCATCTAGTTCCATCACTCATGGCAAGTAGATGGGAAAAAGTGGAAACAGTGACAGATTTTATTTTCCTGTGCTCTGCTCCAAAATCACTGTGGATGGTGACTGCAGCCATGAAGTTATAAGAAGCTTGCTCCCTGGAAGAAAAGCTATGACAAACCTATAAAACGTATTAAAAAGCAGTGACATTACTTTCCCAACAAAAGTCCATCTAGTCAAAGCTATGGTTTTTCCAGTAGTCATGTATGGATGACAGATTTGGGTCATAAAGAAGTCTGAGCATCAAAGAACTGATGCTTTCAAATTGTGGTGTTGGAGAAGACTCTTGAGACTCCCTGCCATTATGAGTTACTTTTCAGCATTCTTGGGCTGAGTGTATATGGAATCATGCAGCATGTATTCTTTGGTATTTTGTTCTTGTTATTTGATATTAGGTATTTAGGACCCCTTCATTTTTCAGTATTGGTGTTTTGTTTAGCTATTAGTTCATTGTGTAAATATACTGCTTTGTTTATCAATTATCCCATTTATGGACAACTAAGTTATTTTCACTTTTAGGCTATCATGAATAAAGCTGATATACACAGTATACATTTCCTTTTATCTTCAGAAAATACATAGGAATGGAATTGATTTAATGCCTGATTCTTCTTTGAGTTCTTAGTCATCTCCGAAATCATGTTGTCTTAGTTTCAAGATGTACCTTCTCTCCTAGAAGAACTGAACACTTCAATGAAGTATCTTGAAGATAGTAGTAGGCTGCGAGTAATGTAGTGACATGTAATAAAGAGGTAGCATTCTAAGTACTGTAACTTCATAATACATTTTACTATCTAGCAATGCTAGTTCCGTGTCAGTGCTCTTTGGGAGGTATGGGCTTCCCTTGTGGCTCAGCTGGTGAAGAATCTGTCTGCAATGCAGGAGACCTGGGTTCCATCCCTGGGTCAGGAAGAACCCTTGGGGAAGGGAAAGGCTACCCACTCCAGTATTCTGGCCTAGAGGATTTCATGGACTCTATAGTCCATGGGGTCACAAACAGTTGGACATGACTGAAGAACTTTCACTTTTATTTGTAAAAGGATTATTTGTCTCACTTTCTTTTTTTCTTTTCAATATGAATTTAATAATTGGCTGCTCTAGTTAAAATAAATCTTACTGGTATATTATCAAGATTGAACTAAATTTTTAGATTGAATTTGTGAGAATTAACATACTACTGGATCTTCTTATCTAAAAAATAGGCAAGTTCTCTTTTCTGGCTTTCATTAGCATTTGAAAATTATCTTAATATGTATAATGCTCATTGCTTCTTAAACTAAAATTTCACTATTTTTATGTTCCTTTTTTGGTGTAAATTAGCCAAAGCTGGTCTCTGTCACTTGTAGTCAAATGTTACTTGAAACAACAATAAGGTGAGGAGGTTTCTATTAATCTGGTTTAAGTCTCTAACATGATTTTTTACAGATGGATAAAGCCTGCACTTCCTAAGTTTAAAATTGAAAAATTGTTGGTTAGAGGATAGAAAATGTGCATTGCAGACAAAGAGCTTTTCTTTGGGAAATCTGATTAAGGGCTAAGCTATTACCTTTTTGATGTTCAATATTAGACAATTTAGATGATTTTGAAACTTAGATCAAATAGCAGGAAAAGGACTCAGGTGTTCAGAGAAGAAATTCATCAAAAAGAAATGAGATGTTTTGATTGGTGATCCAGGATCAGTGCCAAGACAGGGATTATTTTAGGGATAGGCTGCTGCCAAATAAGTGGTTTTTTTTTTCTTTTTTTTTTTTCCAACCAGCCCCTTAGCATGATGTATATGCCCTTGGAAGAAAACTGGGTAAATGAGTAGCGGTATATGGGGTCTGTGGGTATCAGAGACAGAGAGAAAGAAAGAGATAGAAAAAGAGGAAAAGACAGAAAGCAAGTAATTTGCAAAATCATAACACTGAACATGCAGAGAAACTTTGGCATATATACAAAAGTAACTGGGGACTGTTTCCAGCTCCAGTGGATGTATGTAATTTCAGGCTCAAAAACTTAAGTAAGAGCAAACAAGACTGAATTGAATAACAGTGATTTATGTGATTAAAAAATATGGTCTTTTATATCTGAAGATGGAGTTGTGAAATGTATTGATAGAAATAACACATGGAACTTTTTAATATTTAATATTTAAGAATTTGTTAAGAAATATATATTGCTTTTATAAAAATTAAAAATACTTTATTATTAAAAAAGTAATTTGTACAATGAAAATTTAGTCAATAAAATATGTAGACAGTAAAAAAAAACTCAATTCAAACTAATGATACTAAAAATATCCATTTTTAACAATTTTATGATTTNTAAGAAATATATATTGCTTTTATAAAAATTAAAAATACTTTATTATTAAAAAAGTAATTTGTACAATGAAAATTTAGTCAATAAAATATGTAGACAGTAAAAAAAAACTCAATTCAAACTAATGATACTAAAAATATCCATTTTTAACAATTTTATGATATTTTTTTAGAATTTATTACCTCTACATTTAAAATACTTAGCAAACATGGGTTAATTTCTGTATATAACATAGCAAGCTTTTTGTTTTAACTTTAGAGAAGTATCTCAGGAAAATATCTATTTGAATATATACATAAAGTGATACTTTGTATTGGTTACTTTATATTGAACTACATATATTTTTAATTGACTTTACTAAAATGTCAAAATTCTAAATAAAGCATATGTTAGCCAAGCAGATTAATGTTTATTATGGAAACTATAAGGAGATCATAAAAATATTGGTAATTCTTGAGTGTTTTTCAAAAAGACTGAGTCTATTATGGCTTTGATTCTATAATCAATCATGAAATTCCACATCTAAAATCTGTAAGACCAAAGTGCAAATACATAGAATTCCCAGCAATTAGAGATTTCTTGTCATAACTCCAGATCTACTTGATCCTGTTCCCAACTAACAACAGCCTCATATTCTATAACTTTGATCTTGACCTTGGCTCTTATTCATTGTACTTTGTTTATATATTTGGTATCTCCACTATTTGAAGCTTGCCTCTTTCTAGAGGATTATTACTTGACTTCAATACTTGGATCAAGGCTCCATGCTATGTTGGATAGAATGCCAATCACTGACACTTCACTATTTAGGAATTTCTGCCAGATCAGTACTTACATTCCTATGGGGGAATGTGGGAGATATTCAGATTTTACCATATGGGACCATATACAATTCACAAATGTAGAATAAAACTCGATTCAGAGCTGTAAAAACAAGAGTTAGTAAAACGTGCTTTAAGGTATTAAAAGTAATAAGGCTTTTAAAAAGGCCTTCTTTATTAAATGGGTGATTTGGCTTAAAGATATCAATAAAAATAATTGTTATTGAGATTAATAGTATATAAAACTAGGTGGAGTTTTACCAGGATGATTTTTTTTGAAGCAAACTTAAACTGATGTTTTTTTTCTGTCAAAACTTCTTTGAAGAGATAAATCTTTACTAACATTTTATTGCTGAATAAATGGATCCAAATGATAGTAGCCGTTCCTACCATGGAAGCAATGTGGCATGTGTGATGAAATCAATCCTTGTGTGTGTATTAAAGTGAAGTGAAGTGAAGTCACTCACTCGTGTCTGACTCTTTGCGACCCCATGGACTGTAGCCTACCAGGCTCCTTCGTCCGTGGGATTTTCCAGGCAAGAATACTGGAGTGGGTTGCCATGTCCATCTTTTGTGTGTGTGTGTTAGCTCTCTACTTATTTTTTAAAGAGAAAGGCTGAATGAACAAAGACTAGAATAAGGAAGGAAGAGCCAAGGTTGGAATGAGCTTAGAAGCAGAAAGAATGGTATGTATTATTTTATCGATCTAATTAATATGTCTCGTGAGGTTTTGCATTGCTTGACAATATGGAAATGCCATATATATACAACACTTGCCATATGCCTTTATTTCTGTGTAAATTCATCATTTTGCTAACTTCTTAAGGATTGACAATGAAGAGATGCACTTATAGTTCTGTCATACACTTTAAAATTTTTCGTGTTCAAATATCTAAGCCACATTTTTTTTTCTTCAAAGTAAATCCATTACTAAGTAAAATTCAGCACAAGAGATTCCTGGTCATCTATGAGAATTCTGTATCAGTAGCTATCATGTGTTTATCTGTAATTTCTATGATCCTATAATTAGAACATGTAAACGCCTCCTTAAGTTGGCATGGTTGCTTAATATATACAGTTGGACTTAAGTTAGAAAATATTTCAAGATGAGATTCTCTGTTTCTCCCAAGGAAGAATATTAGTAAATAGTAAATATATATATTGCTGTAAACCAACTAAATTCATTTGGCTTAAATGGAATAAAATGCTGGTTTCTATCCAACAAGTTTCTGATTTGTTTTCACAATTTAGTACTAGACTTGATATTCTACCTATAGATGACAAAGATTGAGGGGAAAATGTTTGCCGTATGATCCTTTTTTTTTTTTTTAAGTCTGTTTTAGCTTTTTCTTTATTGTTATAGGAAGATAATTTATACTGCTTTTATGGATAATAACATATTTTATGCAACCGGGACTTTCTATTTATGCAACATATTTTTTGTTATAAACATGTACTCTATCAAGAATTCAGTATGTCTATCATAAGTAAATAGATTATAGAAAAACCAGCTTAGATTTTTATATAAGTGTGTAAGCATTTTTGAAGTGGAGGTGGACATTATTCAAGGAAAAAAAGATTTATGAATAGGTGAATATTAATATGATCTTTAACCTGTTCTGACATAGTATATTTATAAGTAATCTCTTAAAACTAGATCTGAATTTGACTGACTCTTCAGAACTTGCCCATCTTTCATAAGCATCCTTAGGCTATTCCTGCTGATCTTTTTAGCAAAGTACTTCCAAATCAAATGATCTACTCTAGGAATATAAGAAAATCAACCTTAAGGAAGTTATTAACAAGTGTGGTGTATCATAGTTCTGATCACAATTACCAACTACTTGTTTAAAAAACTTTGAGCTGAGCAGCTTTGAAAAATGTTGCTGATGAAGTACAAATGTATCTACAGATATTTTCCTGCAAGATGGGAGTTAGAGCAAAAAAACCTTGCATTTATGATGTTTAATAGGTTCAGAAATAATAGATTTTAAATTTGTACTAAAAATTAGTTTGTTTCTATCTCTTTGATATATTAGTAATTCAAAGCAAATTGGGCTAGTATTTTCTTTGCGAAATGCAGGTGATGGTTAATGGTTATCTATTGTTGTTCAGTTGCTAAGTTGTGTCCAGCTGTTTGCGACCTCATGGACTACAGCATACCAGGCTTCCCTGTCCTTCACCGTCTCCCAGACTTTGCTCAAATTCATGTCCATTGAGTCAGTTATGCTATCTAACCATTTCATCATCCTCTGCTGCTCTCTTTCTTAGCATTTAATCTTTCCCAGAATCAGGGTCTTTTCCAATTAGTCAGCTCTCCCATCAGGTAACCAAAGTATTGGAACTTCAGCTTCAGCATCAGTCCTTCCAATGAATATTCCAGGTTTATATCCTTTAGGATTGACTGGTTTGATATCCTTGTAGTCCAAAGGATTCTCATGAGTCTTCTCCAGCACCACAATTCTAGAGCAAAAATTCTTTGGCACTCAGCTTTCTTTATGGTCCAACTCACATCCACACATGACTACTGGAAAAACCATAGCTTTGACCATATGGACCTTTGTTGGCAAAGTGATGTCTCTGCTTTTTAAAATGGTGCCTAGGTTTGTCATAGCTTTTCTTCTAAGGAGCAAGCGTCTTTTAATTTCATGGCTGCTATCACCATCTGCAGTGACTTTGGAGCCCAAGAAATTAAAATTTGTCACTGCTTCTACTTTTCTCCCTTCTATTTGCCATGAAGAGATGAGACTGGATGACATGATCTTAGTTTTTGAGTGTTGAGTTTTAAGCCAGCTTTTTCACTTTGCTTTTTCACCCTCATCAAGAGGATCTTTAACACCTCTTCATTTTCTGCCATTAGAGTGTTATGATCTACATATCTGAGGTTTTTTTAATAGTTCTTCCTGATATCTTGATTCCAGCCTGTGATTCTGGTGGCAGGAATACTGGAGTAGTTTGCCATTTCCTTCTCTAATGGACCATGTTTTGTCAGAACTCTTCACTATGACACATCCATGTTGGGTAGCCCTCCATGGCATGGCTGGTAGCGTCATGTGATACATGAAGGGCAATGGTTTTATATATATGGTAAAAAGCTTGCATGCTTTTTACCATATATATAAAGTAGTGAAGTTAAGTGTGAAATGTTAGGTGCTCAGTTGCATCTGACTCTTTGTGACCTCCTGGACTTTAGCTTGCTAAGGCTCCTCTCTCCATGGAATTCTCCAGTTAAGAATACTGGGTTGCCATTCCCTTCTCCAGGGGATCTTCCCAACCAGGGGTCAAACTTGGGTTTCCTGCATTGCAGGCAGATTTTTTTTTTAACCCCAAGCCACCAGGGAAGCTTGTATAAGTAAATACACATATAAACATTTTCTTAAATCAAATGACTACTCTGTCCACATTTTATGCCCTCAACATTTTATCGTTGCATAAATATGGAAGAGCTCTCTTAATGTCTCTTCACTTAAGTGACTTAACCAGTATGGTTCATATAGACTGATGTGTTTCATGTATGCTCAGGGTTAGTTAACTACACTTGAGCACAGCACTCATTTTTTCTCTTAACAGTTAGACTGTATCAAGAGGAGATTGGTTTTATTATTATGCTTATCAACATGGTATTGTATTTATTTTAAAACTGATTATGCCAGTTGTACTTGTTACTGTAACAAGTTATTGCAATTAATCAAATCTTATGTAACTGATGGAGTAGCAGTACGAGAAGAAAGCTTTTTTTATATAAAAAAACAAGTTCAATATTTTAGAAAATTTTTACTAATTGTTTGCTGTCAAAAAGATATTCATGAGACAAATGTAAAAGATTAGGAAATACATTTTAAAAATCTAGGGTGATTTTTGCATAGTTCTCTGTGAATCTTTAAGGACTTATTTCAGTTTCAACTAAAACTGGATATTGTAAGCTATAAACCATAACAGTGGTTTATGAATGAAGCTGTCTGTTACTTCAGCCCTTAAGTTTTGATTGTTAATTGTTCTAGATCTCATTAGATGAGAGGAAGCATCTATATTATGTCAAATTTCTTTTTTTTTTAATTTAATAAATGAGATAGTTTAGGAGACTCAAGCTGCTATTTTTAATTTATGGAAAGGTATTCAAAATAAACTGATGTTAAGCAACACTGTAGCCATGCATTATCTTTTATTCTATGATTCTTTCTTTCTTTCCTTCTTTCCTTTTCTTCTCTCTCTCCCTACCTACCTTCTTTACTCTTCCTTCCTTCTTTCCTTTCTCTCTCCCTTCTCCTTCCTCCTCCTCTTTTCCCTCTCCCTCTCTCTCTTTCTATATAATTTCACTTTCCATCCAGTTTCTCACAGTTCTTATTTGAAGCATTTTTATTTGCATCGTGTATTTAGATGTTATGTAAACTTAAATTATTATTCAAAATATGAAATTCTCTGTTCTTTGTGGTATTTTAAGAATAGTCTTTGGCACATACAAATATCCCTGTTAGAAATTTAACATAATAGAGGAGTAAATAGCTAATAATATTTATATTGATTTATTTGAAAAAAAAAAACTTAAAAGATTTCCATTCTAGAATTTACAGAGATTAAATTATTAAAAATGGTAGAAAATGAGATTCTCTTGAATGTTAAATAAATGCTATTCCTACTTCTTTGCTAAAACATTTGTGAGATACAAAACAAGTGTCTCCAAAATAGAAAGCTCACATAAGTGGGAAATCTCCAGGATCAGAAGTGATGGTATGCTCTAATTTTCCCCATTTTCACAAAAATTTAATTACATATTTGTTTCACAGGTACAATTATTTTTTTTCTCTCTTTAGAATTAACCATTTATAGCTTTTCAGCATTGGGGTGGAATATTTTTGCAGTCTACTCATTATAACTTTACCATTTGGGTTTTGGCTTTACTATTTTAACTGCATTGCTTGGTATTTTATGAATAAAAAAGGAAATAACTAATGAAGCTGATTAAATAGAGCATTCATTTAAAATGAAGCTCTGGCACCAAAGTAAGTAAGGTAATGCATGTAAATGCCAAGTTTATTTACTATGTTCAATACTGCCAGCATAAATTATCTTATGGGGAAATATTAAAATAAGATCCTTTATTAGGACTTTTTCAACACCCTGAATTTTATACCTTTTATTAACATTTCCATGTGAGGACAATCTTTCTACTTCATAGTGTTAATAAATGTACTATGAAGAAAAAGTGATAGATTTTAGGTATGGTTTCAAGAATAATGCCTTGTATGTTTGAGTAAAATTTAATATTTTACTAAACTTGATTTGTACTCTAAAATTTAAAAAGATAAAATTCATATAGATAAAATTCATATAAATAAAATATCTATTTAAAATATCATTTTAAAATAATGTAATTTATTAAAACAATAAAATAAGTATAGCACTAAATTTCACATGTAACATTAAGAAGTATGAGATGGAGAGGATAACATAAGTGTACAAACAATAGTCAGAAAATACTGCTGTTGAGAAAATACATAGGTCAGCTAACTCCATTTAATCAACCACATGAGGCAACTGCTAGGATGCAAGTTTGCATTGCCTGTTCAAAGTATGAGCCCAACAGAATTTCAGAAGTGGAAAGGGACTAAGAATTTTATCAAGACAACATTTTTCTACCCAGTGTAGTAGCTGCCCATTGTGGAAATAAACTTAAAATTTGCTTAAGTAATACCATCCTCATCTCTCCTTAAAGACCCCTAATGGCTGAAACAGTTCTACCTAAAAAGAAATTCATTGCATGTCTCATTACTGCTAATTTTATAAAATTTTGTCTGCATTCCATAAAAAATTTGTTGGATGCATCCTCTGCTCAATGACTATGGTTTAGCCTGTACTTATTTTATTCAACAAACATTTGAGTATCTAATTTAAATTCAGCAGCATATTTTTTCTTGCACATGTTTGGTGAAAAGAAAAGCAGATAATCCAGCAGACCTGATGAAACTGCATTCTTAGGAAAGAGGCAGTGTAGACAGCATCAGGAGGTGTGTAGGTTCTGCACTTCCTGTCATACTCTAGGGCAGCATGAGCATCCAGCTAGTTAGATGTCAGATTCTAGAAGGATGACTTTGACAAGTCTTCATTAATTCCCTCGTGTGATGAGCAGCTGGCACATAATAATTATTAGTCCATTCCTGCCAGTTNCACATACAGGGTCATCATTGCTATCTTTCTAAATTCCATATATATGTGTCAGTATACTGTATTGGTGTTAGACAGGATAATATATAACACGAATCTAAAACACAATTAACTATAAATGATTAATCCTTACATGTGACCCATATTGGGCATTATAAAATACTCTTTATATGGTCCCTGTTGTCAAAGAGCTCATATTTTTAATAGTTTTTTTACATTATTAGATTAATAAGTCCATATATTTTGAGAATAAATATTTTTACCGTATTACTTTCTTCTATATTTTATTCTGTGATTAGATTTTTTAAAATATCACAAAATCAAGTTAGAGGTTATGCATACTACTTTGATCATGCTGCTACTTTGGTGCATGCTTTTGTTGGCAAGATTGAGGGCCATTCATGCTCATTCTTGGAAGATCTACCTATCTGTTTATCTAATCTATCTATCTCAAATCATCATCTCTCAAGGCCTTCTACCTAAAATGAATTCTCTGTCAGACTCTATGAACTCCACAAATGGACTACTCTAAACTACTCAGATAAAGTTAATTATGCTATAAATATCATTTTCAAAGTAGTGAACGTAATGGTTTTCTGCGTGAAGAAATAAAACATAAAATATTTGTGTAAGATTTAAATAGTCAATAATTATACTTAGAATCTTTACTTAATAAGAATGTATTTACCAAGAATATTCAAAGCTAAGATGTCTTTCCTGGAAGAAAATTTTGCATCTTGAAGCAGATAGAAATTTCCAGTGTTTATGCTCTGTACCTTCTTTTGGTTTAGATAGCTGTTTGTTGCTGATGTGAAAGAAGAGGGAGATGAATGGCTTCCTTACAAGGAAGAAAAACATCTGGAATCAAGGAGTAGGCTCCACAAGTCATTATAGCCTTGCTCTAAGTAAAAGGCAAAACTCTACAAGTGTCTTGAAAACATTAGAGTAAGGCTCATTGTCCTTGGGCTATGTGGACTATGCTTTTGACTTACTGGGCACTGGCTCATGATCGAGTTTGTTTTTCTGATCTCCTGATGGACTTTCTGCCCTACACTGCTACATAAACCACCAGACTACACCCTCAATCACATTTGGAAATTTTTCCTGAGATGTGGTTTTTGCAGTAACTTTTTTCCCCCTAGTTCTGGTTAGCAGTTCAATCCCAGCTAATCTTATCCCTCATTTATTATTTATTATTTTTGTTTTGGTTCTGGAAGGGAATTCTTGGATTCAGCTCTCCCCTTTGCTTCTGGTTTATTCAAATTGAAATATAGCTGAAATTTATCAACAAGGAGGTACTAAATAAACCTTTGTTTAAGTTTCCAACATCATTTTAAAGAGTCTCTTATTTTGACCTAACTATAATACAGACTAGTGATCTCTTCAAAAAAATTAGAGATACCAAGGGAACATTTCTTGCAAACATGGGCACAATAAAAGGCAGAAATCATATGGACCTAACAGAAGCAGAAGATATTAAGAAGAGGTGTCAAGAATATATAGAACTATACAAAAAAGATCTTAATGAACCAAATAACAATGATGGTGTTGATCACTCATCTAAAGCCAGGCATCATGGAGTGAAAAGTCAAGTGGGCCTTAGAAAGCATCACATGAACAAATCTAGTGGAGGTGACGGAATTCCAGTTGACCTATTTCAAATCCTAAAACATGATGCTGTGAAAGTGCTGCACTCAATAGGCCAGCAAATTTGGAAACCTCAGCAGTGGCCACAAGACTGGGAAATGTCAGTTTTCATTCCAATCCCAAAGAAAGGCAGTGCCAAATAATGTTTAAACTACTGCAAAATTGTACTTATCTCACACAGTAGTAAAGTAATGCTCAAAATTCTCCAAGCCAGGCTTCAATAGTATCTAAACTTTGATCTTCCAGATGTTTAAGTTGGTTTTAGAAAAGGCAGAGGAACCAGTAATCAAACTGCCAATATCAGTTGGATCATAGGAAAAAACAAGAGAACTCCAGAAAAATATCAACTTCTGCTTTATTGTTTATGCCAAAGCCTTTGACTGTGTGGATTACAAAAAACTTGAAAATTCTTCAAGAGATGGGAATACCAGACCACCTGACCTGCCTCCTGAAAAACCTGTGTGTAGGTCAAGAAGTAACAGAATTGGACGTGGAACAATGGACTGGTTCCAAATCAGGAAAGGAGTATGTCAAGGATGTATATTGTCACCCTGTTTATTTTACTTCTATGCAGAGTACATCATGTGAAATGCCAGGCTGGAAGAAGCATAAGCTGGGATTAAGATTGCCAGGAGAAATATCAATAACCTCTGATAACACAGATGACACCACCCATATGGCAGAAAGTGAGGAGGAACTAAAGAGCCTCTTAATGAAAGTGAAAGAGGAGAATGAAAAAGCTGGCTTAAAATTCAACATTCAAAAAATGAAGATCATGGCATCCAGTCCCATCACTTCATGGCAAATAGATGGGGAAACAATGGAAATAATGAAAGACTTTTTTCCTTGGGCTTCAAAATTACTGCAAATGGGGACTTCAGCCATGAAATTAAAAGACACTTGCTCTGTGGGAAAAAAAATAGTTATGACCATCCTAGACAGCATAGTAAAAAGCAGAAACACATTTTGGCAACAAACATTTGTCTAGTCAAAGCTATGTTTTCCAGTAGTTATGTATGGATGTGAGAGTTGGACCATAAAGAAGGTTGAGCACCAAAGAATTGATACTTTTTAACTGTGGTCCTGGAGAAGACTCCTGAGAGTTCTTTGCACTGCAAGGAGATCAAACCAGTCAATCCTAAAGGAAATCAATCCTGAATATTAATTGGAAGAACTAATGCTGAAGCTGAAGCTCCAGAACTTTGGCTACGTGATACAAAGAATTGACTCACTGGAAAAGATCCTGATGCTGGGAAAGATTGAATGCAGGAGGAAAAGGGGATGACAGAGGATGAGATGGTTGGATGGCATCACTTACTCTATGGACATGAGTTTGAGCAAGCTCTGGGAGTTGGTGATGGACAGGGAAGCCTAGTGTGCTGCAGTCCATGGGGTCACAAAGAGTCGGACACTATTGAGCGACTGAACTGAACTGATAATACAGATGAAAGTAGGTTATGCATGATATTTTGGTTAGATCATTTCCTCATCATTTATTGCTATTGTAATTGTTTTTTCTTCTTTAGAAAGTATAAGAGATTTGAATTTTGTTTGTCATTGCTCTTTATGAGGGTATAGTTTTATGGTATTTTTATAAAAGATAGTGCTTAATTTTTTTAACATTTGTTTTTAACTAGAGAGGATAATTGCTTTACAATGTTGTATTGGTTTCTGCCATACATCAACATGAAATAGCCATTATGTATACACGTCTCCTCCTTCTTGAACTCCCTCCCACCTCCCACCCTATCCCACTCCTCCAGGTTGTCACAGAGCACCAGGCTGAGCTCCCTGTGCTACAGAGCAACTTCCCATTAGCTATCTAGTTTATATGCAATAATGTGTATATTTCAATGCTTCTCTCTCAATTCATCCCACCCTATACTTCCCCTGCTGTGTCCATAAGTCTGCTCTCTATCTATATCTGAGTCTCTATTCCTGCCTTGCAAATAGGTTCATCAGTACCATTTTTCTAAATTCCATACATATTAATATATTCCATACTGCATTAATATACAGTATTTGTTTTTCTTTTTCTAACTTACTTCACTCTGTATAACAGGCTCTAAGGATAGTATTTAATGTTAACACAGTAATATTTAACACACCACCGTCTTTTGCCAACATTTCTAAAAAAGAAAAATTATAGTATAGAGAAACTCTGTGCCAGGAAAAGTACTGAATCCTTGATAGAGATTAACTTCATCATTCATTTATTAATGTAACAAATATTTATTGAGCAATCACTAGTTGTTTACCATTATACAAGTAATGTGGATTACATCACTGAAAAAAAGAAGAAAAAGAAAACAAAGTTCTGCCCTGATGAAGCTTTTATTCTACCTAAAGTTGAGGTTGGAAGGTTAATATGATATCATTATATATCATAAAATTATTCATCATGTTTGGAGGTAATAAATATATGGAAAACATAGAGCAGTCTTTGTGGACTAGACATGTAAGTGACTCAGGGACAATTTTAATCAGTAGTCACAGTGGGCTTCACTGAGCAAATGACATGTGACCATAGAGAAGAAAGCTATGAAGGGCTGAATGTGGGAGCACACTTGGCATGTTTCCAACATCAACAAGGCCAGAGTGGCTGGAGTGGAGTGAGCAGGCAAAGAGTAGAGCATAGGCCTCGATCTCACAGGTTCTCAGAAGGGCCTTGTAAGCCATTGCAAGTGTTTCAGCTGTAGTTATAAATAAATGGGGTGATATTGCAGTGATTTGATTAATAGGATAATATGATGGAACATAAGATCTATTACAATTACTCTGACCTCTTTGTTAAGAAACCTCTAGAGGAAAAAGAGGACATTTAAAATAATGGTAACTCAGATAAACAAGGTGGGTGTACATGGTTGAACTGTGGTGAATTCTGCATATCTTTTGAAAATAAAGTTATGGATATTTTTTGATAGATTATATCTTATATAAATGAAAAAGATGAATCAAATATTTAAACTGCAAGATTACCTAGGATTTATCAAAGGATTGACAATAGCTTGAGAAGAAGGACCAAGATAGAGATCAGCAATATTTATTATTAATGGTCAGGGAAAAGAAGAGGATAACATATAAGTACATTCAAGTAAGTAAAGTAGAAGAGAAAGCGGGGACCTAGAAACCAAGAGAAGAAAAAAAAAATCAAAACAGCAATAAATATCAACTGTTTTAAAAGCGAGTATTAATCAGAGGTCAATCAGAAACAGAACCACTGTGTGCGTTGTAGAAAAATTATTACTTATGGAATTGCAAGAGGAGGTAAGTTCAGTTCAGTTCAGTCACTCAGTCGTGTCCGACTCTTTGCGACCCCATGAATTGCAGCACGCCAGGCCTCCCTGTTCATCACCATCTCTCGGAGTTCACTCAGACTCATGTCCATCGAGTCCGTGATGCCATTCAGCCATCTCATCCTCGGTCGTCCCCTTCTCCTCCTGCCCCCAATCCCTCCCAGCATCAGAGTCTTTTCCAACGAGTCAACTCTTCTCATGAGGTGGCCAAAGCACTAGAGTTTCAGCTTTAGCATCATTCCTTCCAAAGAAATCCCAGGGTTGATCGGAGGGCCTAGAGGAGCTATCCCACACTGAAGGTCAGGAACAGTGGCGGTAGGGAGATACCACTCGTCCAAGGTAAGGAGCAGTGGCTGTGCTTTGCTGGAGCAGCCGTAAAGAGATACCCCACGCCCAAGGTAAGAGAAACCCAAGCACGATGGTAGGTGTTGCAAGAGGGCATCAGAGGGCAGACACACTGAAGAGGAGGTAAAGCAGTAAGAAAAGGTGATCTTCAAAAAGGATATAAGTGATCAAAGAAAAGTTGCTAATCAGCCTTCCTGAAAGGACAGTTGGTAGAGAAGACCATGGAAGGCTGTTGCCTTTGCATTTGGTCATGGCTTGGCTTATTGTTGATGAGCAGAGCTGCTAGTTGGAAGAAAAGCTGTAAACAGGGAGGGGTTAGAGGAAAGATAAGTTGAAAGCCGCCAGCACTTTGTATCTATTTCTTAGCATGCAGAAACACTATAATCTCTACAAAGTAATCAATGATTCTTCAAATTTGTCCTCCCGATCTTGTGAATATTTCCCTCTTGGCTAATTGCAGCTCAGAACAATAACGGGAAAAAAATTCTAGAAAATGTAATGATAGCTTGGCCATGTTGACATAGTAAGAAACTACTATAGTCCACCACTTTTCAACTTGATAGCCGTGTGTACCAATTTGAATCATATTTCCTTTTCACCTAAAGATGATAGCAAAAGCTTGTGTTAGCTTCAGTTGTTATAACTATCCCTCCTGCTGCTAAAAACATACTACTCTCCAAAAGAGGATACAATGTCTTTGTAGCACAGTATCAACATGTGGGTAATCTTCGGTCATTATTTACCTGAGATATATCCCCTCTTGATATTTTATAACTTTTTTACTGATGAGATATAAGTTTAACAATTCTATTAACCCCCTGTTCAAGGTCAGAGAAACCCCAGCAAGACAGTAGCTGCTGGACAGGCGGCTTCACAGCACTGGGAGTGGTCACTGTGCAGAGCTGAGTGGCTGTGAGGAGATACCTCATGCCCAAGGACAAAGGAGAAGTCCCAGCAAGATGGTAGGAGGGGAGAATTCACATTTAGAATCAAACCCCATTCCTACCAGAGATGCTCAGGGGGCTCAAACAAACCTTGTGCACACCAGGACACAAGGATCCCACAGAGACTGAGACAAAACTGTGTTTGAGTGTCTCCTGTGGAGGTACGGGTCAGCAGTGGACTGCCACAGGGACGGGGCTCTGGGTGTGGCAGACTTGGGTATGGCATGGGTCCTCTTCGGGGAGATTGCCATCAACCCCACCGTAAAGCTGCCAGAACTTACACAGGACTGGGAAATAGACTCTTATGGAGGACACAAACAGAACCTTATGTGCACCAGGACCCAGGAGACAGCAGCAGTGACCCCACAAGAGACTGACCCAGACTTGCCGGGAGTGTCCAGGAGACTCCAGCAGAAGAGTGGGTCGGTGGTGGCCTGCTGTAGGGCTGGGGGCACTGAGTGTAGCAGTACATGCATGGGATCTTTTGAAGGAGGTTGCCATTACCTTCATTATCTCCACCAGGGTTTGCCCCCAGGTAAACAGCAGGGAGGGAACACAGCTCCACCCATCAAAAAAATTAGATTAAAGATTTACTGAGCATGGCCCCGCCCATCAGAAAAAGACCCAGTTTCCCCTTCAGTCAATCACTCCCATCAGGAAGCTTCCATAAGCTTCCTCCATTAGAGGACAGACAGACTGAAAACCAGTCAAAGAAAACTAACCAATCTGATCGCATGGACCACAGTTCAGTTCAGTCACTCAGTCATGTCTGACTCTTTGTGACCCATGAATCGCAGCACGCCAGGCCTCCCTGTCCATCACCCACTCCCGGAGTCCACTCAGGCTCACGTCCATCGAGTCCGTGATGCCATCCAGCCATCTCATCCTCTGTCCTCCCCTTCTCCTCCTGCCCCCAATCCTTCCCAGCATCAGAGTCTTTTCCAATGAGTCAACTCTTCGCATGAGGTGGCCAAAAGACTGGAGTTTCAGCTTTAGCATCATTCCTTCCAAANCTGGAATTAAGATTGCTGGGAGAAATATAAATAACCTCAGATATGCAGATGACAGCACCGTTATGGCAAAAGCAAAGAAAATCTAAGGAGCCTCTTGATGAAAATGAAAGAGGAGAGCGAAAAAGTAGATTTAAAGCTCAACATTCAGAAAAGTAAGATCATGACATCTGGTCCCATCATTCCATGCAAATAGATGGGGAAACAGTGGATACAGTGACAAACTTTATTTTTTGGACTGCAAAATCACTGCAGATAGTTACTTCAGGCATGAAATTAAAAGATGCTTACTACTTGGAAGGAAAGTTATGACTAACCTAGATAGCATATTAAAAAGTAGAGGCATTACTTTGCCAACAAACATCCATCTAGTCAAAGCTATGGTTTTTCCAGTAGTTGTGTATGGATGTGAGATTTGGACTGTAAGGAAAGCTGAGTCCTGTAGAATTGATGCTTTTGAACTATGATGTTGGAGAAGACTGTTGAGAGTCTCTTGGATTGCAAAGAGATCTAACCAGTTAATCCTAGAGGAAATCAGTCCTGAATATTCATTATAAGGATTGATGCTGAAGCTGAAACTCCAAATCTTTGGCCACCTGATGCGATGAACTGACTCATTTGAAAAGACCCTGATGCTGGGGAAGATTGAACGTGGGAGGAGAAGGGGAGAACATAGGATGAGATGGTTAGATGACATCACTGATTCAACNGCTGAAACTCCAAATCTTTGGCCACCTGATGCGATGAACTGACTCATTTGAAAAGACCCTGATGCTGGGGAAGATTGAACGTGGGAGGAGAAGGGGAGAACATAGGATGAGATGGTTAGATGACATCACTGATTCAACAGACATGAGTTTGAATAAACTCCTGGAGTTGGTGATGGACAAGGAGGCCTGGCATGGTGCAGTCCTTGGGGTCACAAAGAGTCCTACATGACTGAGTGACTGAAATGAACTTATTTTAATTATTAGGAAAATCGGAGATTAGGAAAAAAGAAAAAATGAAATGAATAATAAAATATATTCATAAGTATGTAAGGAAGAAATTCAGCTACTTCAGCCTTCAGTTCTGTATGTGGTCATATTGTCATAGCTATGATTTATATTGTCTTATCCTACTCATTTCACATTTCATTTGCTCTCAGGAAGAACCTCATCTGGGTACATATCATTGCCTAATGGTGTGACCCAAGCCTTTATTCCTGACCAGTCTGTCCATTGACAGTCCCCCTGTCATTACAGGCTATTGTAATTTGTTTCCTTAAATTTTACTACAGAATATGGATGAATGGAGGGGGATCTCAGAGGATCACCTGCATTACAGCTATACTGCTTCTAAACCCTTCATCTCTATCCAATTTCCACTTAANCAGGCTATTGTAATTTGTTTCCTTAAATTTTACTACAGAATATGGATGAATGGAGGGGGATCTCAGAGGATCACCTGCATTACAGCTATACTGCTTCTAAACCCTTCATCTCTATCTAATTTCCACTTAATAGTCAAAATGTGTTCTCCCATCTGTATAGTAACCCTGTTCTTTTCCTGTTGATACATCATAATGAGAATTTCATTGATGACAGTCTGGTGACAGACTGAATTTCCAGGGTTCTGTAACCATTGCTATACGTCCTGGTGGTAACATTCCTCCAGGAATGCAAGCTCCCTCCCCTAATCCAGCAAAGCCCGGTGTTGTAGGAAGGGAAGCCCATGCTTTGTGTAAGGTTGGGAATTCACTATATATTGCGATTTTGCTACTCACATAATTAGACTGTTGGTTTAGTTTCAGAAGTTTCAACCTCTGTGACTGTAGCAGACAAAGCTTTTTTTTTTTTTTTTCCCCTTTAGGAAGTCTTAGAATTTANTTACCTACCAAGCCCATTATGACCCTATTGTTTCTAAAGATTTAGTGGTAACAACAATTTTGTTGGTAACAACATCTTGGTTACTTAAAACCTTGATTCTGTAGACACTTGGTTATAGATGTTTCAAAATAATAATGTAAACAATTATTTGCCATTATATGATATGTGGCTCAGACAGTAAAGAATCTGCCTGCAATGTGGGAGACCTAGGTTCAATCCCTGGGTTGAGAAGACGCCCTGGAGAAGGGCATGGCTACCCACTCCAGTATTGTTGCCTGGAGAATTCCTTGGACAGAAAAGCCTGGCAGGATAAAGTCCATGGGGTCACATAGAGCCAGGCACTACTGAGTGACTAACACTTTCAAATAGAATTCAGCATTCCTCCACCCTCAACATATGCTGTGAACTATTCCATTGTTCCCTCTCTTACTATCAAAAGTGTCTTTATACTTTTGAATCTAATCAGATCATGTAACAAATCCCACACTTCTATCCTTAATGTTGTATTGACTCAGACTCATATGCCGTGAAATAATTAATATTTCCAACCATATTTTGATAGAGGATTTCAGATATAGACAACACTTAACACTTTCCAAATGATTCATCTAAGCATTTCATTAAATTACTTTGAGGCAAAGAAGATTATTAAATATATNCTCAGACTCATATGCCATGAAATAATTAATATTTCCAACCATATTTTGATAGAGGATTTCAGATATAGACAACACTTAACACTTTCCAAATGATTCATCTAAGCATTTCATTAAATTACTTTGAGGCAAAGAAGATTATTAAATATATGAAAAAGTGTTAGTTGTTCAGTCGTGTCCAACTCTTTGTGATCCCATGGACTGTAGCCCACCAGGCTCCTCTGTCTGTGAAATTCTCCAGGCAGAAATACAGGAGTGGGTAGCCATGCCCTTCTCCAGGGGATCCTCCTGACTCAGGAATCAAATCCAGGTCTCAGACTCCTGCAGTCCTGCATTGGCAGGCAGATTGTTGGTCACTGAGCCACCTGGGAACCTCTTTTATACCTTGTTGTGTAGCTTCACACTATTCCATCAAATAGATGTACTTATTTAAACATTCCCCTACTATTAGTTAATTTCACAATACAAAACCCAAAAGTGGATTTTTTGATTGAAACAATCAGAAAACAGTTCAACTTCTTAAGCAAAAAAGCGAAAAGTAATATCTTGGTTGAGAAACTGTGATGTAATTATTCATGATCTAGCAACTTCCAGTTAAATGTCACATTTAATAATCTCCAACATAGTTAAAATAAGATACATGGACAAATCTTCCATTTTAATAAAGAGAAGCAGAGAGAGCACCCAGCAATCACTGGTCCAAATTGCAAAACTTATCCTGTAGAGTAGTAAATACTAGATGCCCTCTCTTCCCTTCCAGCAGCGATGGAATGAGTTCAATGTGCAGCCAATCTTATTCTGCTTTCTAGGAAGTTTTCTTGTTTTCACTCCATGGTCAGTCACATTTGAAGGGCCTTAAGGAGGAAGATTTTCTTACTGGAAAAATCTTCATCTTTACTGCTCATGTCCTCAGAGTTGGGAGCCGATAGACTGAGGAGTAAGTATCGCTGTGCCAGGACTGGTAGCCTCCTTCAGGGTTTATCAGGAAAAGTACCTCCCTCAAACGATTAGCAAGATATCACCTTTCTTATTTGTGGTCAGATTCCAAAGGCAAAGATCAATGGAGAACCATAGGTGACTTATTACGACTTTGTTCTGGGAATTCCTTCTCTTACAGAAAAAATGTTGTATTTCTATCTCCCTCACTCTCAGCTAATGACTTTCTCTATTTCTCAACAAATTTTGAATTAATATCCAGAAATAAAGGTGAGAAACGAATCACCCCTTGTCCAAAAGTTAAGAAAGAACTTTTCTCAACAAATTAGTTTTCTTTCTTTTATTTTTCTAGACATGCCCGTTTCAACACATGGAAATGAGACTTTAATGAAGGCCATAGAAATGAGCTTATAAAAATGCTCATATTTTTCTTTATTTCCTGACTTTGTAACTCATAGTTTCACTCTTGTACAATAAAATACATTTCAAATACTTATTTTTTGTATCTGTGAGGAAAAAAATAGATAGTAAGATAGTCACCTTTTTAGCTGAGGAAGAAGGACCCTCATGTTGCTCTCTTCAGTTCTGTATTTTAGAGTTTGAATTTTAACACATCTCCTTATTTACCTTGTTCCTATGCTCTTGACTTATCTTTTACTCCAGCCACATCTTGGCAAGCATTTTGTGGAAGTGCAAGATGACAACACCTCATATACAACATACCTCATGTTTCTAACTTTTGGCATGGGTTTCCCTGATGAAACCATCTTGTAATTACACTTGTGAAAACTGGAGAAACCTCTTGGCCATTGGGAGGAGGCTCATAGATAAATGTGTTCTTTTCTTCTTTGAGCAGACAATTCTGGGCATATACTTCAGTGTTCCTCATAAGGTCCTGATGGAAGCTAGTCCACGTTGACCACAGCAATGACCGACTCTAGAAAACAGCTTTGTTTTGGTTTTCTCTCTTTCTCAATTTGCTGTCCTCAGTCCCCCAACCAGATTCTGGGGATCTTTCTCAAACTATGCTTGCTACCTTTCCTCAAATATTTGTTCCAGGCTATTCTTTCTGAAGGAGAACTCGGGCTAAAGCATCTTCAGTTTTATATAAAACAATCATCATTTTATTTGACATGTTGTTAGTAATTGGCCAGCCCCAGGATGCATCAGGCATAGTTGAATTTCCAGGCTTAAATGATTCTATGAGAATTTCCACTCCATGTCTTTTCTCTGCTTTCCTCTTAAGTTGTTTCATTCAAGTAGACAGTTCCACGTAGTGGCAAGATTACCACCACTGGTTCGTGGCTTCTATTCTAAGGGAGACTCAGAATATGCATGCTTCTTTTTCAAAAGTTTCACTAAAAATCCCAGTTGTATCTAGTCAACTTGGCTTAAATCACATCACAGACTCAAGTAGTCACTGTCCAGGGTATGGAAGGCTTTGATCCCTGGAGCGATTGAGGGAGGAGAGGGGAGAGGTGTGGTTTCCCAAAGAAAGATCAATTTACCCTTACAGAATAGCAAAAGATATGTAACAGGCATTGTTTCCTTCTTTCTCCTCCTCCTCTTAGTCTCTCTGCTATTTTAGCAATCTGTATTTTATAAATAGTTTTATTACTATACTGTAAATTGACTTCTTTATTATACTTTCCCTTGCCTTATAAAGGACAAAGGAATATTTTTAAATCAATAAAATATATTAAAATAGTTAAAATGCATGAGTAAAATATAAATAAAGTGGAACATTTTGATGAAACTGGGAGTTAGAATAGAAACTCTAACTCATAGCAGAAGTGAAAGTGAAAGTCACTCAGTCGTGTCTGACTTTTTGCGACCCTGTGGACTCTAGTCCATGAGATTCTCCAGGCCAGAATACCGGAGTGGTAGTCTTTCCCTTCTCCAGGGGATCTTCCCAACCCAGGGATTGAACCTAAGTCTCCCTCATTGCAGGCAGATTCTTTACCACCTGAGCCACAAAGAAAGCCCAAGAATACTGGAGTGGGTAGCTTATCCTTTCTCCAGCAGATCTTCCCGACCCAGGAATTGAACCAGGGTCTCCTTCATTGCAGGTGGATTCTTTATCAACTGAGCTATCAACTCATAGTAGAGGGCACATGTAAATTTGACTTGAAGCTTTCTTGAGTTATTATGATTAAGTAAATGCAATTAATGAAGAAAATTTGTCTTCTTTTTTCTTTTCACAAAAGCAAACATTAAAAGAAAAAAAAAGGAAAATATTTCTCTCACCAGCACCAGAAATTACTCCAGTAGTCCTCACCAAGAAAACCATGTACCATTAACAACATATACTTTCAGTTACTTCTTTACAGTAAAATATTGAAGTATTTCATAGAACTGGTCCTTCTAAAGCCATTCAGCATAAGGTTAGAGCATTATACTGAAACGTAATGTAGAACAAAATGTTTGATGGATGCCAACATACTAAATTCTGGGTATTTGGTTCTCTAATAGCCTGACTTAATGCCAGTAATAGTGAACAAGTTTTCTCTAGTTGAGGTACAAATGGGCATTGGTCCTTAGTGGCTTTCCACTGAAATAGGTCAAACAAAAGGTCTATGGTAATATATACTTGGGAAATTTTATTCTCTTAGAACAACAATAACAACAAAACTCCTTAGTATATTAAATTATTTAGAGGAAATTTATAATAAACATTTTTATTCATTCTTTATTTCATTCACTTATTCATTCAACATATACTATCTACTCTGTTCCATAATATGTGTTAAAGGTTTGGAATGTGATGGTGAACAAATCCAGATAAAGTGGATGCTCCCATGGAGCTAAAAGTCTAATGGAAGAGACTGACATCCACCATCATATTTAAGAAAACTAAGTTACCCACAGATATAAATGCTTCAAAGAGATTAACCTGTCACTGGTCTCTGCTAGGACACTTCTAAACATTATACATATATATCCTCCCAGAAACACTGTGAATTGGGTACCAGTATGATACCCAGTTTATAGATGAGAAAACTAAGGTACAGAAAACAAAATCACATAGCTACTAAATGATAGAGTTGAAAACCAAACATAGGCAAGGCTCATGCCAGAGTCTACTATTTATCTCCTTTAATATGGAAAATGATTTTATAGAACCATCTGAAAAGAAGGGGGCAGATTACAAAGAGACTGAATTATCCTTACTTGCAGGTGATATGTCATGGGTAAATAGAACTGAGTGTAAGTAATAACTTTCTCAGCAAAATGACATTTGGTCAAATGTTGACACCAGCCAGAACATCATCCCCAGACACTTCTGCTAAGTCCTGTAGATAAGTTTTCATGCAGGGCAGCCTGTCTTGCTCTAGCACTCTGCCGACAGCATCATTCAGAAATCAACAGCTACCTAGCAGTAGACTTTGTTTCCCCACTTTAAAGTCAGAGAATCCTGTTGCTGATGGCCCCTCTGCCAGCAATTTGTTTGTTCTCAAGTAGGGAATAAACTTCGGAATTGTTTATTATTGGCTTGATGATGTGTTTGGACATCCTGATACCATGAAAGAGAGGAAACAATAAACCAAGCAACAAACTGGGTAAGATATGATTTTAAAAATAGTTACTGGTTCCAATAAAGGAAATCAGAAATATCTCACACAATAGCAACTTAAAATAGTAAACTGTGTTTTATTCCACAAGAAAATAAGATTGATAGTAAAATACAGTTCAAAATAACAAAACACTCCTCCTCAAACAAAGCAAAACAAACAAACAAAAAATACTATAGACTATCTAGGAATTACCAGTAAATAGCTTCAAAGACTATTATAAGATAAGTTATAACACAAGACTTAAATAAATGGAAAGAGGTACTATATTTCTGAATATGATAACATTATAAAGTCAACAGTAAATTGTCTCAAATTTATCTCTAACTTCAAAATAATTCTAATAAAACTCAAGCAAAATTTTGGAGAAACACAAGAAAACAGTTCTCAAAAAATGTATTAAAAGAATAGAAGTCCATGACTAACTAAAACTATTTTTAAAAGAGTAAAACAGCCAGGAGGCCACATGCTACTAGATATTGAAGGGAAGAAGTTAAAAATTATTAGCAACCCTTTGTTTTGATTTAAGAGGCGAGCCATGACTCATGGAAAAAACCTGTTCCCTATCTGATAACCTATAGTCCAGTTGCCTGGTCCTCACAAGAGACCCCCCCGGTAATTGTTTCCTCCTGTTAAAGATTACCTAGAGCATTATTTCTTCGAGAATTGGCTAACCGCCGCAAGGTGGTCAGTCAGCCTCCTTCGACTTGATGAATTCCAGACCTATCTCTGTAAAGGTCAAGCTATGTCCACCAATCAGTTTGCTCAGAGTGTCTTCGCCCCTCCTATACCTGCTTGTAGCTTTAGTGTATAAAAACTGCTCTGTAATTGAAGTCANATATATATATATATTTCTATATCTCCATTCATGTTTCTATGGACATTTAGATTTTTTCAATTTCTTGCCTATTATAAACAATGGTGCGGTGAACGTGGGACTACAGCTATCTCTTCAATATCCTGTTTTTGCATCCTTTGGATATGTACCTAGAAACAGGACTGTTGAATCATATAACAGTACTGTTTTTAAGCTTTTGAGAAACCATTATATTGTTTTCCATAGTCAGTACACATTACCACTAACAGGGTGCAAGTATTCTCTTTTCTCCACGTGCTTGATAACTCATTTCATCATTTTGGCAGTAACCATTCTAACAGGTGTGAGTGATATCTTGTTATGCTTTTAATTTGCATTTCCCTGATGATTAGAGATATGGAGCATCTTTTCATGTACCTATTGACCATTTGTGTATCTTCTTTAGAAAAATATTCAGTTTCTCTGGCTGTTTTTTAATCATATTGTTTGGTTTTTCACTATTGAGTTTTATGAATTCTTTGTATATTTTGGATATTAACCTCTTATCAGATATGTAATTAGCAAGCATTTTCTCCCATTTCATAGGTTGCCTTTTCAATTTTGTTGACAGTTTCCTTTGCTGTGCAGAAGCTTTTTAGTTTGATGTATTCCCACTTACTTATTTTGCTTTTTTGTTTTGCCTTTACTTCTGGTGTCAAACTCAAATTATTGCCAAGACCAATATCAAGGAGAGTATCCTTTGAATTTTCTTCTAAGAGTTTTATGGTTTCAGGTCTTATGTTCAAGGCTTTAACCATTTTGACTTGATTCTTGTGTGTGGTATAGGGTAAGGGTTCAGGTTCGTGTTTTCACATGTAGTTGTTCAGTTTTCCTGACACTGAAGGGAAGAAGTTAAAAATTATTAGCAACCCTTTGTTTTGATTTAAGAGGCGAGCCATGACTCATGGAAAAAACCTATTCCCTATCTGATAACCTATAGTCCAGTTGCCTGGTCCTCACAAGAGACCCCCCCCGGGTAATTGTTTCCTCCTGTTAAAGATTNAGGAAAAGAAAACGATGGAAGATTGTTTGAAATAACATGACTAAATGTACGTTTTTGACAAGATTTCTCTTTCTGTACTGTGGCAAAGGAAGAACAAAGTAGGTAGAAAAAGACCAGTTCATAGAATATTCACATAATTTAGAGGAAGAGAAAAGGCTTTCTTGAAATAAAATGGAAAGAGCAGAAGTGGGAAGATGTGTGCCTGTTCAGGGCAGTAATATCAATGTGAATACTAAAAAGATGGATATGGGTGAGGGGAGGAAAATTATCCAAGATAATGTTTAAACTGTGCAACTAAAGGGGCTCAACTTTTTATGGGCAAAAGGAAGTTGATTAGAGGCGGTTTATAAATTAAGACTTGATTGACGATTTTGAACATGTTGGGTTCAGAGTAGAAGTCTCAGCTGAAGTAAAATTTTGGAGATGTTTGTATAAGTATAGCTTGTTATGAATACTGACAAAAGTTACTGTGATTACTGTTGTTCAGTCACTCAGTAGTGTCTGACTTTTTATGACGCCATGGACTGCAGCATGCCAGGCTTGCCTGTCCTTCACTATTTCCAGGAGCTTGCTCAAACTCATGTCCATTCAGTTGGTTATGCCATCCAACCATCTCACCCTCTGTTGTCCCCTTCTCCTCTTGCCCTCAATCATTAGGGTCTTTTCCAATCAGTCGGCTCTTTGTATCAGGTGACCAAATTCTTGGAGCTTCAACTTCAGCACCAGTCCTTCCAATGAATATTCAGGGTTGATTTTCTTTAGGAGTGTCTGCAAGGATCTCCTTGCAGCCCAAAAGACCCTTGAGTCTTCTTCAGCACCACAGTTCAAAAGCATCAATTCTCTGGCACTCAGCTTTCTTTATGGTCCAACTCTGACATCCATACAAGCTACTGGAAAAACCATAGCTTTGATTATAGGGATATTTGTTGGCAAACTAATGTCTTTGCTTTTTATTTTGCTGTCTAGGTTTGTCATAGTTTTTCTTCCAGGGAGCAAGGGACTTTTAATTTCATGGCTGCAGTCACCATCCACAGTGATTTTGGAGCCCAAGCAAATAAAGTCTTGTCATGGTTTCCCTTGTTTCCCCATCTATTTGCCATGAAGTGATGGGACTGGATGCCATGATCTTAGTTTTTTGAATGTTGAGTTTTAAGCCAACTCTTCCACACTCCTCTTTCAGCTCCAGCAGAGGCTCTCTAGTTCCTCTTCGCCTTCTGCCATAAGGGTGGTGTCATCTGCGTGTGCTGCACTGTGTTGTGCTTAGTCGCTCAATCGTGTCTGACTCTTTGCGACCCCGTGGACTGTAAACTGTAAACCTCCTGTAAACCCACCAGGCTCCTCTGTCCTTGGGGGTTTTCCAGGAGATTACTGGAGTGAATTGCCATGCCCTTCCCCAGGTCCATCTGCATACCGGAGGTTATTGATATTTCTCCTGGCAATCTTTATTTCAACTGTACTTCATCCAGCCCTGCATTTCACATGATGTACTCTGCATATAAGTTAAATAAGCAGGGTGACAATATACAGCCTTGATGTACTCCTTTTCCTATTTGGAACCAGTCCATTGTTCCAACTGTTGCTTTTTGACCTGCATACAGATTTCTCCGGAGGCAGGTAAGGTGTTCTGGTCTTCCCATCTTTTTAAGAATTTTCCACACTTTGTTATGATCCACACAGTCAAAAGCTTTAGCATAGTCAGTGAAGCAGAAGTAGATGTTTTTCTGGAATCATCTTGCTTTATCTATGATCGAATGATTGTTGGCAATTTGATCTCTGGTTCCTCTGCCTTTTCTAAATCCAGCTGTACATCTGATTCATGTACTGTTGAAGCCTAGCTTGGAGGATTTTGAACATTACCTTGCTAGCATGTGCAATGAGTACAATTGTGTGGTAGTTTGAATAAAGGTGAATTTATTAATGTTCTAGAAAATATGTGACCATACAGTCCCCCTTTTTGTATCATCTATGAAAATCATATGGAATAATTGATATTTCTCCTTCAAAAATGAAAGAATGCATGTTTTTCAGGAAACTCACTATAAATAGTCTCTTTTGGTCCATCAGTTAAATAGTTTTGAATGGCAATTTATCGAAGATTGAAAAGCATGACAATTACTTGGAATTCAATAATGGCAACCTACTCCAGTACTCTTGCCTGGAAAATCCCATGGAGAGAGGAGCCTGGTAGGCTATAGTCCATGGGGTTGTAGAGTCGGACATAACTGAGTGACTTCACAGTGGTTAGTAAATTTAGGATCACACTTAACCAGTCAACCTGGAGAAAAGAATGACATCTTCTTGAAAACACTGAGCTACCTGATAATAGTAAGATTTATAGCTACAAATTAGACTTTCAGGGTTCTAAGCACTTCATGTGGATTAAGTCATATATTCATGTTAATCCTAAATTAAGTAATAGTATTATTTTCACTTCAAAGATTAGGAAGCAGACACAGAGAATTTACATTTGTTACAAAGTTACCTGTAAGTGAAAAAGCTATGAAAAAGCTAGGTGATTGCTACCTTTGAAAAGAAAGACAACACCACTTCTTCGTGAAAGGAAGACATGAATGATATGTTTCATGAGAAATACAATGTAGTAATTTATGTGGCTTTTCTTAAAAAAATAAGACATAATAAATTCAATAAAATTGAAAAAATTAAAAAACTTCAAAGTCTAATTGCTTTGGATTCATTTTCTGAAATTAATCAAGTAGAGTATTTCAGATGACTTTATCTCATGTGGAACGAGGTGTGGAGGTCTGGCAAATTGTGAATTATTTGGCTTGGACACTATGAGTAATATCTAGGTGGAAAATATCTAGACATGAGACTTGGAATGTGCTNATTCATTTTCTGAAATTAATCAAGTAGAGTATTTCAGATGACTTTATCTCATGTGGAACGAGGTGTGGAGGTCTGGCAAATTGTGAATTATTTGGCTTGGACACTATGAGTAATATCTAGGTGGAAAATATCTAGACATGAGACTTGGAATGTGCTTCTTAATCAGTTTTTGGTAGAATTGGAGCTACTCATCAGTTTTCTAGCCAAGAGTGTTAGATTGGGTAGGTCATCATTATGAATGCTTTATTTTTAGCATGTTTCTTGGAAGAGATTTTTGGGAGGCCTGACATATTAGTAAATGGGAGTGTAGAACCTTGATGCCAATGTTCAGAAAGGAATTCAGTGTAATTCTTCATTATTTTTAAAATGTTATTTAAAGACAAATTATATTCTGTGCAAGCATTCAGTTCAGTTCAGCTCAGTCACTCAGTTGTGTCCAATTCTTTGCAACCCCATGAATGGCAGCACACCAAGCCTCCCTGTCCATCACCGACTCCTAGAGTTTACCCAAACTCATGTCCATTGAGTCGGTGATGCCATCCAACCATTTCATCTTCTTCATTCCCTTCTTCTCCTGTCCTCAATCTTTCCCAATATCAGGATCTTTTCAAATGAGATAGCTCTTCACATCAGGTGGCCAAAGTATTGGAGTTTCAGCTTCAGCATCAGTCCTTCCAATGAACACCCAGGACTGATCTCCTTTAGGATGGACTGGTTGGATCTCCTTGCAGTCTAAGGGACTCTCAAGAGTCTTCTCCAACACCACAGTTCAAAAACATTAATTCATCTGCGCTCAGCTTTTTTTATACTCCAACTATCACTCACAACTATACATGACTAACGGAAGAACCATAGTCTTGAATAGACAGAACTTTGTTGACAAAGTAATGTATCTGCTTTTTAATATGCTGTCTAGGTTGGTTATAATTTTCCTTCCAAGGAGTAAGCATCTTTTAATNAGTGGGTTGCCATTGCCTTCTCCAATGCATGAAAGTGCAAAGTGAAAGTGAAGTCGCTCAGTCGTGTCCGACTCTTAGAGACCCTATGGACTGCAGCCTTCCAGGCTCCGCCATGCATGGGATTTTCCAGGCAAGAGTACTGGAGTGGGGTACCATTGCCTTCTTCATCCAGGGAGCAAGAGTCTTTTAATTTCATGGCCGCAGTCACCCTCTGCAGTGATTTTGGAGCCCCCCAAAATGAAGTCTGTTACTGTTTCCATTGTTTCCCCATCTATTTGCCATGAAGTGATGGAACCAGATGCCATGACCTTAGTTTTCTGAATGTTGAGCTTTAAGCCAACTTTTTCACTCTCCTCTCTCATTTTCATCAAGAGCCTCTTTAGTTCTTCTTCACTTTCTGCCATAAGGGAGGTGTCATCTGCCTATGTGAGGTTATTGATGTTTCTCCCAGCAATCTTGATTCCAGCTTGTGCTTCATCTAGCACAGCAAACCTCAAATATGCAGATGACACCACCCTTATGGCAGAAAGGGAAGAGGAACTAAAAAACCTCTTAATGAAAGTGAAAGAGGAGAGTGAAAAAGTTGGCTTAAAGCTCAGCATTCAGAAAACGAAGATCATGGCATCCGGTCCCATCACTTCATGGGAAATAGATGGGGAAACA
>SJYV01056194.1:46360-71885 GCA_006410875.1 Neotragus pygmaeus
TTTTTTTTTTTTTTTTTCTGACTTGATATTTATACTTTCAGCCAAAACAGGATAGATAAAGATTAATTCCATTGCAGCAGACTCTATTTCTCATACCTCTCATGTCAAACTTGCAACTGTATTTTGTGAAAACGGTCATAGGACTACAAATAGTCTTATCGTTGGAGGTTATAGTCTTTCCAAAAGGAGTCTGAAACTTCAAGAGATCTCTAAACATTTATGTAGGAATCATAACCGCTACCCACAATAAACAAACATAGGAAACCATTGGGGTGGCTCCTGGAGTTTAAAACAATATTAAATGTGCTCACATTGCTACTGGAGATAAAATAATAACAAAAGCAACTGCACAACTAAATATGTTGTTTCTCCACATGGTTGTTTATGTTTCCTTGAGAAGTAAATTTAACTCTTTTGTTGTTGAAATACTTATTGTGTGTTGTTTTGTTTGTTTTTATATTTTTAAATTAGTTTATTTTAATTGGAAGATAATTTCTGTACAGTGTTGTAGTGGTTTTTGCTATACCTGAAACCCCCTCCCACATCCCTCCCCACCCCATCTCTTTGGGTTGTTGTATTTTTGAATCAAAATCCAAGAGACATAATGAAAATGAAAATGATCATTTGTACAGGTGTTAAGTGTGANTTTATTTTAATTGGAAGATAATTTCTGTACAGTGTTGTAGTGGTTTTTGCTATACCTGAAACCCCCTCCCACATCCCTCCCCACCCCATCTCTTTGGGTTGTTGTATTTTTGAATCAAAATCCAAGAGACATAATGAAAATGAAAATGATCATTTGTACAGGTGTTAAGTGTGATCTTAAGTAATATGGATCATAATGTGTATCATAATGATTTCTATCAGTACAGTTTTGTTCATTTTGAAGTTTTAAGTGTTGATATAATCTGAATACATAGAATTAAATACAAATGAAAAAGAAATGCAAATTTCTGCCCTTTTGTCCTAATTTCTTCCTCATTTCTTTCACTCATTTATCTTACAATTCCTTCTATGGCCTCTGTTCTTATAAGGAAGTGAGAGAACTGCAGAACCACCATCAGAATTCATCCTTCCCACGTAAAAATTTGACATCTAGGATGAAGACTGATTTGTAATGATGGGGAAAAATAACATGCTAATATGTTGTTTATCCATCACAAAAAGAAAAAGATAATAGTTGTAGGGTTTCAGGGAATAGTGAGTTTAATGAAAAAATGGAGGCAGAGAATGAAGAATGATGATATAGAGGTAAAATTTGAAGTGGGTTTAATTATGAGAAGAGTTTTATAGGAAAAGATGGAACACTTCCAGTTTTGGGGAATCAACTTCTGAATTTCTGAATGTCATTTTCTCTGGGCTTTTGGACCCAGAAGCTGTAGCCATACAGAAAAGACCGAGCAAGGCTGAAGCAGTTGTTGACAGAAAGCCTACTTGTGAGATTGGCCCTGGGCTGGTGTCTGGAAAATCCACCTTGAAATGTTGATACACTGATAAGATTGTTTTGCCTGCCTGGAGCGCTGAACACCTGCTTTCCTTCTGAGAGTGAAATTTCATTTGTTATGGCTCCTCATATGTGCATTTGTGACCATAGTCCAATAAAAACCTTGAACCCTGAACCCCAAACAAGTTTTCCAACACAGACACNTTTTTTTCTTGATGAGTCTGGCTAATGGTTTGTCTATTTTATTTACCTTCTCAAAGAACCAGCTTTTAGGTTTGTTGATTTTTCTATGGTCTACTTGTTTATTTTTCATGTATTTCTGCCCTAATTTTTATGATTTCTTTCCTTCTACTAACCCTGGGGTTCTTCACATTTCTTCTTTTTCAAGTTGCTTTAGATGTAGAGTTAGGTTATTTATTGATTTTTCTCCTGTTTCTTGATGTAAGCTTATCCTGCTATGAACCTTCCCCTTAGCATGGCTTTTTCTGAACCCCATAGGTTTTGGGTTGTTGTATTTTCATTTTCATTCATTTCTATGCATATTTTGATNTTAGATGTAGAGTTAGGTTATTTATTGATTTTTCTCCTGTTTCTTGATGTAAGCTTATCTTGCTATGAACCTTCCCCTTAGCATGGCTTTTTCTGAACCCCATAGGTTTTGGGTTGTTGTATTTTCATTTTCATTCATTTCTATGCATATTTTGATTTCTTATTTGATTTCTTCTGTGATTTTTTGGTTATTCCATATGTTTATATTTTTAATAGTTTTTTTTTCCCTGTAGTTGACATCTAATCTTACCACATTGTTATCAGAAAAAATACTTGAGATTATTTCAATTTTTTTGAATTTACCAAGGCTACATTTATGGCCCAGGATGTGCTCTATCCTGGAGAAGGTTCCGTGTGCACTTGAGAAAAAGGTGAAGTTCATTGTTTTGGGGTGAAATGTCCTATAGATATCAATTAGGTCTAACTGGTCCATTGTATCATTTAAAGTTTGTATTTCCTCACTAATTTTCTGTTTAGTTGATTTATCCATAGGTGTGAGTGGGGTACTAATGTCTCCCACTATTATTGTGTTACTGTTAATTTCTGCTTTCATACTTGTTAACATATTGCAGTACTCCTATGTTGGATGCATATATATTTGTAATTATTACATCTTCTTGGATTGAGCCTTTGATCACTATGTAGTGTCCTTCTTTGTCTCTTTTCACAGCCTTTATTTCAAAGTCTATTTTATCTGATATGAGTATTGCTACTCCTGCTTTCTTTTGGTCTCCATTTGTGTGAAATATCTTTTTCCAGACCTTCACTTTCAGTCTGTATATGTCCCTTGTTTTGAGGTGGGTCTCTTGTAGAAAGCATATATAGGGGTCCTGTTTTTTGTATCAGTTCAGCTAGTCTTTGTCTTTGGGTTGGGTATTCAACCCATTTACATTTAAGGTAATTATTGATAAGCATGATTCCATTGCACAGAGTCAGACACAACTGATGTGACTTAGCAGCATGATCCCATTGCCACTTACTTTGTTGCTTTGGGTTCACGTTTATAAATCTTTTCTGTATTTCCTGTCTAGAGAAGATCATTTAGTATTTGTTGAAGAGGTGGTTTGTCTGTAAAGTTTTTTATTTCTCCTTTATATTTGAATGAGATCCTTGCTAGGTACAGTAGTCTGGCTTGTAGATTTTTCTCTTTCATCAATTTAAGTATGTCTTACCATTCCCTTCTGGCCTGAAGAGCTTCTATTGAAAGGTCAGCTGTTATCCTTATGGGAATCCCTTTGTGTATTATTTTGTTGTTTTTCCCTTGCTTCTTTTAAAAAAAAAGATAATAGTAAAAGTATATCTAGGAATTTCTCTGGATCTATTGAGGGCAGTGTAGGATCAGTTTAGTTTGATAGTTCCTTGTTCCAGTTTATACTTCTTCTCAGGTACTCCACAAAGGCACAGGTTAGGTTGGGCCTGCATTTTGTGCCTTTCCAGGTCCAAGCAGCTCAGGTGACGAGGTTCTTGGCAAGCACACTCTCCCCAGGTGGATGGTGCATCTTATCACCTCCTCAGTCCCAGCTGCTCAGTTTCCCAAGTGCTCTGTGAGAGCACCATCTCAGGTGTGCCACACATTTCCTCTGGGGAGCTGATCTCTGACTGCAACCCTCTTGGCAGATGTCAACCATCCAGGATCCCAGGAAGACTTGATTAGCAACTGGGTGCCTGCTCAGTTTGCTCAGACAGAGGATGCTGTCTCTGGGGCCAGATTTCCCCTTGCCTTCCTACTCTTGCTGTTACCCACCTGCCATTCTGCCTCCAATGCAGAAAGGGGCTGGTCCATAACTGGCTAGTTCTTCTTTGTTATTTATTCAGCCCTTTGTTCTGTAAGAGGACCAGGTTGTGCTTTAGAGCTTTTCATGGGAAAGTTCTCTCTCTCTCTTTCTCTCTTTTTTTCTCTCTCTGGCTATCCCACATTTTGGATTGCTATCTCACATTAGCTCCCTCAGCTTGTTCTCAGGACATTCAGGCCCAGACCTTACCCTAAGCATGTAGCCCGTGTCTCCCTGTTCAGCCCCCTCTTGGTACTGGCAGACTCAAGCGTCTGGGCTACTTCTCCACTGGGAGTTGCTGTTAGGTGCTAATCTGTGGGGTTTTTGTTTTATTTTCCCCTTCCTGGTTATGTGGCCCTCTGAGATTCCAAAACTCCCCACAGACCCACCAGTAAGAGCGTTTCCTGGTGTTTGGAAACTTCTCCTCCTTCAGGATTCCCACACAGGGAAGGGTCTCCATCACTTACTCTTTTGTCTCTCTTTTTATATTTTGTCCTACCTAATTTTGAGGTATTCTTGCCTTGAGAATCTCATGAACAGTATGAAAAGGCAAAATTATAGGATACTGAAACAGGAACTCCCCAGGTTGGTAGGTGCCCAATATGCTACAGATCAATGGAGAAATAACTGCAGAAAGAATGAAGGGATGAAGCCAAAGCAAGAACAATACCCAGTTGTGGATGTGACTGGTGATAGAAGCAAAGTTCAATGCTGTAAAGAACAATACTGCATGGAACCTGGAATGTCAGGTCCATGAATCAAGGCAAATTGGAATTGGTCAAACAGGAGATGGCAAGAGTGAACATCAACATTCTAGCAATCTGTGAACTAAAATGGACTGGAATGGGTGAATTTCACTTGGATGACCATTATATCTACTACTGTGGGCAGGAATCCCTTAGAAGAAATGGAGTAGCCATCATGGTCAACCAAAGGGTCCGAAATGCAGTACTTGGATGCAATCTCAAAAATGACAGAATGATCTCTGTTCGATTCAAGGCAATACATTCAATATCACAGTAATCCAAGTCTATTCCCCAACCAGTAACACTGAAGAAGCTGAATGGTTCTATGAAGACCTACAAGACCTTTTAGAACTAACATCCAAAAAACATGTCCTTTTCATTACAGGGGACTGGAATGCAAAAGTAGGAGGTCAATAAACACCTGGAGTAACAGGCAAATTTGGCCTTGGAATACAGAATGAAGCAGGGCAAAGACTAATAGAGTTTTGCCAAGAGAATGCAGTGGTCATAGCACACACCATCTTCCAACAACACAAGAGAAAACTCTACACATGGACATCACCAGATGGTCAACACCAAAATCAGATTGATTACATTCTTTGCAGCCAAAGATGGAGAAGCTCTATACAGTCAGCAAAAACAAGAGCGGGAGCTGACTGTGGCTCAGATCATGAACTCCTTATTGCCAAATTCAAACTCAAATTGAAGAAAGTAGGGAAAACCTCTAGACCATTCAGGTATGACCTAAATCAAATCTCTTATGATTATACAGTGGAAATGACAAATAGATTTAAGGGCCTAGATCTGATAGATAGAGTGCCTGATGAACTATGGACAGAGGTTCATGACATTGTACAGGAGACAGCGATCAAGACCATCTCCACAGAAAAGAAATGCAAAAACGCAAAATGGCTGTCTGGGGAGGCCTTACAAATAGCTGCGAAAAGAAGAGAAGTGAAAAGCAAAGGAGAAAATGAAAGATATAAGCATCTGAATGCAGAGTTCCAAAGAATAGCAAGGAGAGATAAGAAAGCCTTCCTCAGTGATCAATGCAAAGAAATAGAGGAAAACAACAGAATGGGAAAGACTAGAGATCTCTTCAAGAAAATTAGAGATACCAAGGGAACATTTCATGCAAAGATGGGCTTGATAAAGGACAGAAATGGTATGGACCTAACAGAAGCAGAAGATATTAAGAAGCGGTGACAAGAATACACAGAAGAACTGTACAAAAAAGCTCTTCATGACCCAGATAATCAGGATGGTGTGATCACTCACTCTCCTCTTTCACCTTCATTCAGAAGCTCTTTAGTTCCTCTTTTCTTTCTACCATAATAAGGGTGGTATCATATACATATCTGAGGTTATTGATATTTCTCCAAGCAATCTTGATTCCAGCTTGTGCTTCATGCAGTCTGGTGTTTTTCACTATATACTCTGCATATAAGTTAAATAAGCAGGTGACAATACACAACCTTGATATATATTCCTTTCCCAATCTGGAATCACTCTGTTGTTCCATGTACAATTCTAACTGTTTCTACTTGACATGCATACAGGTTTTGAAGGAGGCAGGTAAGGTGGTCTGCTACTCTCATCACTTTAAAAATTTTCCACATTTTGTTGTGATCCACACAGTCAAAGGCTTTAGCATAGTCAATAAAGCAGAAGTAGATGTCTTTCTGGAATCCTCTTGATTTTTCTATGATCCAGTGAATATTGGCAATTTGATCTATGGTTCCTCTGCCTTTTCTAAATCCAGCTTGTCCATCTGAAAGCTCTCGGTTCACATACTGCTAAAGCCTGGTTTGGAGAATTTCAAGCATTAGATTGCTAGCATTTAAAATGAGTGCACTTATATGATAGTTTGAACAATTTTTGCCATTGCACTTCTTTGGGATTGAAATGAAAACTGACCTTTTCCAGTCCTGTGGCCCCTGCTGAGTTTTTCAAATTTGCTGGCATATTGGATGCAACACTTTCACAGCATCTTCTTTTAGCATTTGAAATAGTTCAGCTGGAATTCCATCATCTCCACTAGCTTTGTTCGTAGTGATGCTTTCTAAGAACCATTTGACTTCACATTCCAAGACATTTGGCTCTAGATTAGTGATCACATCCTCACAGTTATCTGGTCGTCAAGATATTTTTTGTGTAGTTCTTCTGTGTATTCTTGCCACCTCTTAATCTCTTCTGCTTCTGTTAAGTCCATACCATTTCTGTCCTTTATTGTGCCAATCTTTGAATGAAGTTTTCCTTTGGTATCTGTGATTTTCTTGAAGAGATCTCTAATCTTTCCCAATTTATTTTTTCCTCTATTTCTTTGCATTGTTCACTTAGGAAGGCTTTTTTTTTTTTAAAGCTCTCTTCGCTATTCTTTGGAATTCTGCATTCAGATAGGTGTATCTTTTCTTTTCTCCTTTGTCTTTCACTTCTCTCTCTCTCTCTCTCTCTCTCTCTCTCTCTCTTTTTTTTTCCCTTAGTTATTTGTAAGGCCTCCTCAGAGAACCATATTACCTTTTTGGTTTCTTTTGGGGGGGATTGTTTTGATCACGGCCTCCTATACAATGTTTGAACCTCCATCCATATCTTTTTTCACTTCATAAAGTTAAGACAGTAGATTTCACAGATGACTGAGTTTCAGAGTGTCTTCTTGACACTAACATATTGTGTTCATTGACAGCATATTATGATACAATGTATTCATTTGCTGGAGAAAATTTTGTGGTAAGATTTTACCTTGCATAAATTAAAAAGTGGTACCTACTAAGGAAGTGAAAGCCTCATTTTTAGTGCAGGTTGCTTCATATGGATGATTTATTTTTACCCCTAGTATCAGCATTTCCCAGACTGTGCTTAATTCTCACTTCACTTAATTCTACCCACCAGAAACTCAGAGCCAAAGGTGAGACCTGGTTGAAATAAGACCCCCAAATCCTGTGGTGCAAATATGTTATGCTTTGTTCTTAACTTTACTTCTTTTGCTTACCATATTGTTAAATGTTTTCTAACTTATTATTTCATATATTTTATATAAAGTCCCTGATATCACTTTTATGTATAGTAAGATATTAAGAAGAGGTATAAGTTAAAAACCTCCCACATAGAGTTGTACATCATCATTTGAGAGTTTCATATTTGCACATTCACTACTTGCTTAGAGTTATCTCTGACCCCCAGATGTATGCTTGCTGCCTCCACTGTCATGCATACCCCCTCGGAGTGTGGAAAATGAGAGTCCTCTGACACGTATGTCCCAAAGGAGTAGAAAAAAGTGATATTCTGCCTTCTTGTTTCACTTCTCATACTGTAAACAACTGGCTATTTAGTGATCCGTTTAGTGCTGCACTTTTTCTTTCACACTTGTGGATTTTTCATTGGTTATTTTGCTGTTTAAAATAGCCAGCAGTGATCTAGTGCTGTCTTGTATTTCTAAGCTTAAAAAGTCTGTGATGTAACTTACAGAGAAAATATGAGTGTTAGACAAGCTTTGCTCAGGTGTGAGTTATAGTGCTGTTGGCTGTGAATTCAGTGTTCATAATCAATAATACAGTATATCCAGACCAAGTAAGAGATAAATGGCAAATCTATATGCAAGGCAGCTTTGAAAAGCACTAAGATAACGTCTGTCATGTGTGAGGAAGCCATAGAAATGATAGAAAAGGAGCTACCTCTGTGAATCCATGAGGTGAGAATGGTCCTAGTCACAGTGTTACTCAGAGAAACAGAATCAATAGGATGTGTATATATACAGACAGAAAGATTAGTTTTAAGAAATTGGCTCATATGATTGTGGAGGGTTGTTAAGTCCAAAATCTGATGGAGTGGCAGGCAGTTTGGAGATAGCAGAAGTAGTCCAATAGCATTCTGCTGGCAGAATACCCTCTTTGGGGAGAAAGTGAGATTGTTGTATTTATAAGGTCTTCAACTGATTGAATGAGGCCCTTCCATATCATGGCGGATCATTTTGTTTTACTCAAAATTCAATTTGTGTTAATCTCATCTGAAAAACCACATTCACAGAAAAGCCTAGAATAACATTTGACCAAATATCTGGGGACCAGGCACTATGGCCCATCCAAGTTGACATAAAAAATTGACCATCACAAAGCCAAAAAATAAATAAATAAGCACAGTGTTACTGTAAGACTGAAAGCCAAAAATACTTATGGTAACATTACCCTGGGTCAGGAAAATACTAGACCTTTCTTGGTTAATATTTTTGGGTAGTTAATTGTTTATAAGAAATATATATTGAATGAGGTGTCTTTAAAGAAAACACATACAAAACTAATTTATGTATTGTGGAATTACAAAACATACTGTGACAAGACAACTATTGGGAACCTAACTCTTTATTTCCTAGCAGCAATGGCTCAGTATTTGCTAATTCAATGTTTGTGGCAATATTCTAAAACATAACTACTCTGAATGGCTAGAATCAACTATACACACTGATGGTACATAAATCTATTTCCCTCATCTTACTCTTATGGTGATCGCTATATCAGACATCCTAGGGCTAAAGGTTTCTTTCCCTGGATGTCTAAAAGAAAAATTAACCCCCAAATGGCAAAAATTAAATTATCTTTTCCACCACTAATATTGTTTCTTTCCCCCCTGAAATCCTATGCTTCCTCTACATTCTTTACCTCCGTGAAAAGACTCATCATCCAGGTGGCCAACAAACCAAAATTGGAACTCCCTACTTTAATTTTTCTTTTCCTGCAACACCACTCCCATGACTACTTGATCNTGAGGAAGGCTTTCTTATCTCTCCTTGCTATTCCTGTCTCTTATACACATCTTTTACCTCCGTGAAAAGACTCATCATCCAGGTGGCCAACAAACCAAAATTGGAACTCCCTACTTTAATTTTTCTTTTCCTGCAACACCACTCCCATGACTACTTGATCAACACATTCTAGATCTGTTTATTTGCTTATATTTTGCATTTTACTATTTTTCAATTCAACTGTGTCTCATCATCTTTGTAGTATAGATGGGTAACTAAGAACACTTGTGTTATGGTCAGATGGAACTGATTTTAATGTTCAGAAAAGGAAACAGAGTTGATTCCACAACTGAGTAGATGTAAAGTATTGAGTAAATTAACTTGTATAACCCTCAGTTACCTCATTTGCATCATGTAGATGATGAAACTACTATCATAATATAATGTTGAGCACTACCACTCAACAGAGACACATAAGCATAGTACAACTGTGGCTGACACTATTACTCAAGAAAGTGGTTATTCTTGTTAGTCTATAAATCAGAGAACAGCAAGAAGAGATAAGAAAGCCTTCTTCAGCGATCAATGCAAAGAAATAGAGGAAAACAACAGAATGGGAAAGACTAGAGATCTCTTCAAGAAAATTAGAGATACCAAGGGAACATTTCATGCAAAGATGGGCTCGATGAAGGACAGAAATAGTATGGACCNGTCTGAGTGAACTCCAGGAGTTGGTGATGGACAGCGAGGCCTGGCGTGCTGTGATTCATGGGGTCGCAAGGAGTCGGACACGACTGAGCAGCTGAACTGAACTGATAAATCAGTCACTGTGCTAAGTGCTAGAAACATAACAGTGAATAACACAGTCCCTGGCTTCCATACTCGTTTTGTTGTTGTTTAGTGGCTCAGTTGTGCCTGACTCTTTGTGACCTGCTGGACTGCAGCATGCCAGGCTTCTCTGTCCTTTACTGTCTCCCATAGTTTGCTCAAACTCACGTCCATTGAGTCAGTAATGCCATCTAACCATCTTGTCCTCTGTTGTCCCCTTCTCCTCCTGCCTTCAATCTTTCCCAGAATCAGGGTCTTTTCCAATAAACCAGCTCTTCACAGTAGGTGACNCCATAGTTTGCTCAAACTCACGTCCATTGAGTCAGTAATGCCATCTAACCATCTTGTCCTCTGTTGTCCCCTTCTCCTCCTGCCTTCAATCTTTCCCAGAATCAGGGTCTTTTCCAATAAACCAGCTCTTCACAGTAGGTGACCAAAGTATTGGAGCTTCAGCTTCAGCATCAGTCCTTCCAATGAATATTCCGGGTTGATTTCCTTTAGGATTGACTGGTTTGATCTCCTTGCAGTCCAAGGGATTCTCAAGAGTCTTCTCAAACACCACAGTTCACAGGTATCAATTCTTTGGTGTTCAACCTTCTTCATGGTCCAACTCTCACATCCATACATGACTGCTAAAAAATCCATATGGTATGGCTATCCATACCATAGCCCTTACTCATAAGGTTCATAATCTGTTTGTTGAAATTCTATTTAGATATTGTACTTAGCATCATCTTCAGTTATGCTCTCTTTTTTGCTTAATTTCCTCTATTTTCTTTTTTCACATTTGGAAACAATGAAAAAGTTAGAGCAAGAGTTGATATGAAAAGGTAGAAAATGTCTTTATTTCATTTCTTCAACATTATCTCATAAGGATTAGTCTAATTCATTTCCAGCAAAGGCAGTTATCAGGGGTTAGATTTCTTCCTCCACTGAAGTTTGTTTTCTCCACAAGATTGAAATGATTTCATTTGTTTCTTATTTTCATCAACACACTGTAACTATCCTGAAGAACTGTGTCTTTAATTACTGTGCTTTGTACCCAAGACAGACTGCAAGGACCAGGACAAAGCAAAGCAAGGAAGAATGTCTTTGAATTCATATTTCAATCACATTGTTGTTTTAATCATAGATTAAAGATGTGGACAAATAAGTGCTAACATGGGGCCTGGAGACCATGACAATGGGGGTGTTTTGCAGATGTTTACATGTTACTGGGAACTCCTGGGATATACCAAAAAACTATGCAATGCCTCTAAAGCAGCACTGCCCAGACATATGGAACAGGTTTTTCTCTACCCAGAAAGAAATTAAAATTTACAGAAAGGAAGTGGAATGAGTAGACAGAGAATTCATTTATCATGTGGCTCCTGTGGACCATATTATCCAGGGAACAACACTGAGTAGGCCCCACACAGCAGTGGCTTTTATAACTGATTTTACCATATGTGTAGCGCATTTGAAATTTCTCCGAAGTTGAACTCTCTGAAATGCAGCTGAGATCTTTCAGTTAGTTCAAAGAGGTATACCAACACTTTGAACAAAATTTTTACAGTCTGTCATTTTTAAAGGACCCATCTATCCACTAAAGAGTATAGGTTACACTGTAAATCGCAAAATCAGCATAGATTATTATTATATTTTAACTTTTCATACCACCTAGCACTCTAGATGGCACCCCACTCCAGTACTCTTACCTGGCAAATCCCATGGATGGAGGAGCCTGGTAGGCTGCAGTCCATGGGGTCGCAAAGAGTCGGACAGTTACTGAGCGATTTTCCCTTCACTTTTCACTTCCATGCATTGGAGAAGGAAATGGCAACCCACTCCATTGTTCTTGCCTGGAGAATCCCAGGGATGGAGGAGCCTGGTGGGCTGTCATCTATGGGGTCGCACAGAATTGTACATGACTGATGTGGCTTAGCAGCAGCAGCACTCTAGAAGATAAGTCTAATTTTATTTGATAGCTTAACAGGTGAGGATAAGAAAGCCTTTTTCATGGAGCATCTTTTGTTTCCAAGAAGAAAACATACAATTGTAAATTCTTTTTCATGTGAGACTCAATAGAAAAACATTATCTCTAGCAAACATCAATTTATTGGGGGGAAAAAATATGAGTGTCATACAAAGACCAAAAGTATTAAATATTGCTGCACAAAAATGAATAAATAAATAAAAAGTATTTAGTCCTCATTTTTTTCTCTCTAAAAAACTGAATTTTAGTTGTTGTGTCTTCTCTATATATTCACTCTTGATGTTGCCTTCAAAATATTCCTTCTTGGCAAACTTCTTTTTCAGCAACAGGAGACCAATTAGACATTAAAGAGAGTCTCAAAGCAAAGCAGGGTAGAATGTCTTTGAATGCAAATTTCACATCATTGTTTTCATCATGAGATTAAAGATGTGTACAAATAAGAGCTGGTGTGGGGCCTGGAGACAGGGAGTGGGGTGTTTTACAGATGTTCAGAAATTATTAAGAATTACAAGTGAGTATGCCAAGAAACTGTGGCAATTATTTCTAGTAGAATAGGAACAGAAGAGAAAACTAACCATATTTGTTACCATATTGTTGTATAGGAATTGGACTTGTAGTATATATTTTAAATTTTTAAATAGTCTTTACTGAATTTGTTATAATATTGCTTCTGTTATTTGCTTTCTGGTTTTTTGGTCATGAGGCACATGGAATCTTAGCTCCCTGACCAGGGATTCAATGCACACCCCCTGCTTTGGAAGGGGAAGTCTTACTCATTGGACCACCAGGGAAAATCTCATATTTTTGCAAATATGAAATAAAGGCAATTTTTACATCAACTATGGTCCTGATTTTTATTTTCTCAAAAAGTAAGATAATCCCCTTGGACAGAATGAGAGAAGTAAAAATATTATGTGAGATATACTACATCCTGTTGTTTTTGCCTTCAAAGTGGGGAATACAGTTTATACAGGCTTTCCAGATGATGCTAATGGTAAAGAACCCACCTGCCAATACAGGAGACATAAGAGATGTGGATTCAGTCCCTGGGTGGGGAAGATCCCATGGAGGAGAGCATGGCAACCCACTCCAGTCCAGTGTTCTTGCCTGGAAAATCCCACGGACAGAAAAACCTGGTGGGCTACAATCCATAGAATCGCAAAGAATCAGACACGACTGAAGTGACTTAGCACACATGCATGGTTCTTACTCATGAGAAATAATATGTATACACTTTCTTCACACCTACAAAAACTGATAGGGAAAGAAAAAAAATAATTTGAAGCCTTTATTCTTCCTATGCTGCAGAAATGAGGTCATTTAATATAGTGAGCTATCTCTTTGGGAATTTTCCTCATGACTAATGAAGCTGATTATCTTTTTATGTAATTATGTATCTTCTGTGAAATGTTTAATATTTTGCCCATTTTTACTGAATTGTCTTATTATTTAGTTGAAAATATTCTTTATATATTTTGAAATAAATGCTTTGTTTAATACCTGCATTTCAAATACTTTATCTCAGTCTGGTTTAGCTTTTTCATTTCATTAAGAGTGTCTTTTGAAGAGCAAATGTACTTAATTTTGATGAAATCTAATTTTTTATTTTTTTCTTCCATGTATGGACTTTTTGTATACTACCTAATAAAATCCCCCTTTGCCCCCAACAAAAAAAGAAACAAACAAAAAAAACTAAACAAATCATCAAGGCTCTAACTTTAGAAGGAAAGAAAATCTGGAGTAGAAAGTCTTCTGTTAGTAAGACTATTTATAAATCTCTAAATATGCAGAGGCTGAAGTGAGGAGTGGAAAGTATAGATAACCATATGTGAAACTGTGATGGCAAATGTGTTTTCAATGGCATCTGAGAATAAAGATGTTTTAAAACAGAAAATCAGAGAGATTAGAGGAAGATCATTTTACAGTGCAGTTGAAACAGAGAGGATAGACTCAGCAAATGAAGGTAAGAGTTTCCAAGCGACACATTGGTCAAACAATTTGTGACAACACCCAAAACCTTAAGAAAATGATACATGCAAAAATGTTTTAATGGTTTCTTGAAGAATTAAGGAAAAATAGTTACATTTTAAGTTTAAATTTTTTTGAAAATCAGAGGAAAAAACGGCTACAGGTCATGAAATACAAGTGAGATGTTCTTAATCTACTAGAAAATAATTTCAGGACTTAAAGTTAGACTTCCTGTTGTATTTGATAAAAAAATCAGACTCAGGGTAGTAGATTTGAAAGAAGAGTAGCTCATAACATGGGCTTAACAGAGGCCTGTGTGCATGAAAATCTAAGAAATATTTTTGCAAAAAACTGATCCTTAAGAAGGGAACTACAGAAACCAGATAAAACTCAAAAGGTCATTGAGAGGAAAAACTTTTGAGTAAAGCAGAGTTTAGCTACTGAAGCTTATATTGTTCTTTGATGAAAAGCTTGGTTCAGAATCCCAAGGAAAAGAGGTGAAATAAAAAGAGTTGGATCACTCTCTCTCTCTCTCTCTCTCTCTCTCTCTCACACACACACACACACACACACACACACATAGAAAGACATGGAGGCACGAGCAGTGGTACCTTAGAGTTCATAAACAGAATGCAGGTAAAAGAGGTAAAAATTCATCTTCTCTTAATAAACACTTATACTGCAGTTCATTGTAAACTTTATTACAGAATGGCAGACTGGCTGAGAATTTGACCTCGGAGGAAAATGATGACATCTTAATTGTTAGTGAGACTAACCTAATTTAAATTAGAGAACAGAGAACATCACATATTAGAGGCACTTTGAGCCATCAAATCAACAGCATAAACAGGAGGTGAAAGAATGTAAAGCTCACAAGACAGTTCAGAGAACACTTAGAATAAGTCTAATTTATCTGGAGGACATTGAGATAGACTGATTTCTAGAAATCTCCCAATGGAAGCTGAATTGGAAAATAGGATTTTATTATGTCTTGCCTAATGATATCTCATTCCTGTTCTGGTGAGTTCTGAATCACAGAAGTAAATTAATTTTAAATTTGCCTCAGTGTATTGGAAGAAAAGCTATGGCCAACCTAGACAGCATATTAAAAATCAGAGACATTGCTTTATTTTACCAACAAAGGTCCATCTAGTCAAAGCTATGTTTTTCCCAGTAGTCATGTATGGATGTGAGAGTTGGGCTAAAAAGAAAGCTGAGCACTGAAGAACTGATGCTTTTGAACTGTGGTGTTAGAGAAGACTCTTGAGAGTCGCTTGGACTACAAGGAGACCCAACCAGTCAATCCTAAAGCAGATCAGTCCTCAATATTCATTAGAAGGACTGATGCTGAAGCTGAAGCTCCATTACTTTGGCCACCTGATGCAAAGAACTGACTCACTGGAAAGACCCTGATGCTGGGAAATATTGAAGGCAGGAGAATGAGACAACAGAGGATCAGATAGTTGGATTGCATCACTAACTTGATGGACAAGCATTTGAGCAAGCTCTGGTAGTTTTTGAATGACAGGGAAGCCTGGCGTGCTGCAGTCCATGGGGTCACAAAGAGTGGTACACAACTGAGACCGAACTGAATTGAACTGATATTTCTGTGAAGCAAATTGTTCTTGACTTTTACTTCTTCTGTTGATTTAATCAGTCAACAACAGGCTTGCTGCTATTAATAATAAATGCAGCCCACCAGTTTGGGTCACAGACAGGATTTACCATTTTGCAAAATTATATAATTTGGAGTAGGTATGATGCAGACAGTATCATATGTAGAACACCTATTCTGCAGAGTATAGACACACCCTATTTGTTATTCTCTTGTTTGGAATGTAGAAGTCATTAGCAGATATGATTTTTTTTGCATTTATATAAAATATGCAATGTTTATTTCTAAGGATAAAAGTTTGTAGAGAATAGTCTACTCTTACTTGTGGAATGTTTTATGGAGGAAATATAGGAAAAAGACAAACCTTTGTACTTGCCTAATTTATCTAGAAAAAACGTTTTTAATTCTTTTACTTGAGGTATATCTTAATATTGGAATAACATGGCAATGGGAGAAATTTTGAGTTATGAAAAGTACAGAAAGTAACCAAATAGTAAAAGTCAGGGGAAATATTTCTCTGGATATGTATCCTTGGGCAAATTATTAATAATTGCCTTAATCTTTCTTTTTCAGGCAATAAAAATAAAAAATTTTTAAATCATGCAAATTTTGTGATAAATAAATGAGATAATATGTGATGAGCATTTTGTATATGTAACATAATTGCTTGCTATCAGTAGAAATAAAACTAATCATAATAGATCCTTGGAGAAATGCTGTACAACTGACAATTATACACAATTTCCATAAATAATATATAAAAGAGCTATCCAGTGATGCTTTTTAGGCTGAGGATGATACAATTTCTTTGGGGTTATAAATGGGTCACAAAATAATGAGCAAAAAGAAGAAAAGTTTCATACAGGTCAAGGTCCTGAATATATATATATATATAGAGAGAGAGAGAGAAAGCAAGGGAGATAGAGTGAGAGCATTGCTGTTGAACTCACAAATGATAAATTCTAGATATCATTTCTGATATAAATCCGGGACTAGGAAACATTTTCTAAGAAGATTCAGATAGCAAATATTTCACGCTTTGTGGGCCATAGGTCTCTGTTGAAACTACCCAACTCCATCATTATAGTGAGAAATTAACCATTGAGAATATATAAAATGAGGGTGGCAGTTTTTGTTTTTTCTTTTCCCTCTCTCTCTCTCATTTTAAAATTGAAGTATAGTTGATTTGCAATGTTGTGTTAGTTTCAGATGTACAGCAAAATGAATCAGATTTTGTCAGATTCTTTTTTATTATAAGTTTTTGCAAGATACTGAATATACTTCCCTGTCTTTAATAGTAGGATCTTGTTGTTTATCTATTTTATATAGAGCAGGTTAATACCAAACTGCTGATTTATTCTCCCCCCATCCCTTTAATAACCATATGCTTATTTTCTATGTCTGTGTCTATTTCTGTTTGTAAGTTCATTTGTGTCAATTTTTTTTTGATTCCACACATAAGTGACATTGTATGATATTTGTCTTTCTCTGACTTACTTCACTTAATATGATAATCTCTAAATCCATTCAGTTAAAAGATGCTTACTCCTTGGAAGGAAAGTTATGATCAACCTAGACAGCATATTAAAAAGCAGAGACATTACTTTGTCAACAAAGGTCCATCTAATCCAGGCTATGGTTTGTCTAGTGGTCATGTATGGATGTGAGAGTTGGACTATAAAGAAAGCTGAGCACCAAAGAATTGATGCTTTTGAACTGTCATGTTGGAGAAGACTCTTGAGAGTCCCTTGGACAGCAAGGAGATCCAACCAGTCCATCCTAAAGGAGATCAGACCTGGGTATTCATTGGAGGGACTGATGTTGAAGCTGAAACTCCAATACTTTGGCTACTTGATGCAAAGAGCTGACTCATTTGAAAAGACCCTGATGCTGGGAGGGATTGGGGGCAGGAGGAGAAGGGGGCGACAGAGGATGAGATGGTTGGATGACATCACTGACTCAATGGAAATGGGTTTGGGTGGACTCTGGGAGTTGGTGATGCACAGGGAGGGACAACCTGGAAACCAACCTCGTTACCATAAAACCTGAGACTGTGAGTCATGTGAGGGAGCAGTTCTGGGTGCTCTTATGCGCTGCTCTCCACCCAGGTGCCTCTTCCCAATTAAGTCTCTTGCTTTGTCAGCACATGTGTCTCCTCAGACAATTCACTTCCAAGTGTTAGACACCAACCCACTCTCGGGCCCTGGATGGGGTCCCCTTCCTGTAACGTGATCATATCCTCATACTAGACTGGAAGATCTGGAGTGGGTTGCCATGCCCTCCTCCAGGGGGTCATCTCAACCCAGGTCTCTTCACACTGCAGGTGAATTCTTTACTGTCTGAGTCACCAGGGAAGCCCTCTAGGAAAATAACTGCATCTTAAAAATCTTTGTATTTGGGACTTCCCTGATGGTTCAGTGGTTAAGACTCTGTACTCCCAATGCAGGGGTCCCGGTTTTGATCCCTGGTGAGGGAACTAGATCCCACATTCTGCAGCTAAGACCCAGTGCAACGAAATAAATACAAATGAAGTATTTATTTTAAAAAAATCTTTATATTCATAAAAATGCCTAGCACAGAGCCTGACGTTCAGAAGATACTCAGTAGATGTTTGATGAATGTAGTTAGACACTTGGCATTAATTATGCCATAGGAAATAATGCTTACTACTCACCAGGTGTTTTAATTTTTATTTTTCTTGCCTTTCCCTCTGGGTAAAAATTAAAGAAGGCAGCTTCTCTTCTTCTTTAAAAAATTAAAAGCTACAGCTATTGTCAGTATAATCATTCAAGGTATACAGTGAGTGCTTATGATTGTAAGGGAGAGAAATGACTAACTGTTAATAGTGTTTCCTTTACAGCTCATATATAAGAATCTTCAGGATTGCACATATAAACCTTTGTAAGGACAGCTCAGCTATTCATTTCTAATGTCAAAAAAAATAGGACTTGGTTATTTTCTTGTCAAGGAACTTAAAACATTTTAATGAGAACTAGAGATTTCACCCATTATGACTATTAAATAATTTGGGGTCTAAAGTCCACGAAGAACTCCCTGGCTGACTAGAGAGGAATGCTGATCTGAAGATGCAGCATCCATGGAAGCAACAAGTTCTTACAAACAGGAAACTAAGCTTGAGCAGCCTACAATGAATTAAATATTTTGCTGCTGCTGCTAAGCCACTTCAGTTGTGTCTGACTCTTTGTTAGCCTATGGACTATAGCCCACCAGGCTCCTCTGTCCATGGGATTCTCAAGACAATAATACTGAAATGGGTTGCCAGGCCCTCCTCCATGGGCTCTTCCCAACCCTAGGGATCAAACTCATATCTCTTAGATCTCCTGCATTAAAAGACAGTTTCTTTACCACTAGTGCCATCTGGGAAACCCATTAAAGATTCTATTGGCTCTCAAAAATCTTCTAGGATGTTGCTTTGGTCTCAGTGTTTGTGTCGCCCCTGACATTCATATGTTGAAATCCAAATTCCCTCCCAAAGATGAGGTGGGGCCTTTGGGAGGTGCTTAGGTCATGAGGGTGGAGCCCTCAGAAATTGAATTAGTTTTCTTATAAAAGAGGCTTCAGAGAGATTCCTAGCCTCTTCCACTCTCTGAAGACACGAAGAAAAGACTGCAGTTCAGAAGAGAAGAATTCCTAAACCATGCTGGAACCATGGTCATGGATTTCCAGCCTTCAGAACTGTGAGAAATAAATTTCTGTTGTTTGTAAGACACCTAATCTGTGGTATTTTATTATAGTAGCCCAAATAGCCTAAAATAGGAAATGCATGAATATATTTGCTGCTCATGTGACATGCCAGGCTGCATGAATCACAAGCTGGAATCAAGATTGCTGGGCGAAATATCAGCAATCTCAGATATGCACATGCTACCACTCTAATGGCAGAAAGTGAAGAGGAACTAAAGAGCCTCTTAATGAAGGTGAAAGAGGAGAGTGAAAAAGTTGGGTTGAAATTCAACATTCAAAAAACTAAGATCATGGAATCTGGTCCCAACACTTCATGGTAGATAGAAGGGTGAAAATCAGAAGCAGTGACAGATTTTATTTTCTTATGCTCCAAAATCACTGTGGATGGTGACTTCACCCATGAAATTAAAAGATGCTTGTTCCTTGGAAGGAAAGTTATGACAAACCTAGACAACATATTAAAAAGCAGAGACATTACTTTGCTAACAAAGATCCATTATAGTCAAAGCTATTGCTTTTCCAGTAGTCATATATGGATGTGAGAGTTGGACTATAAAGAAGGATGAGCACTGAAGAAATGATCCTTTTGAAATGTGGTGTTGGAGAAGACTCTTGAGAGTCCCTTGAGCTGCAAAGAGATCCAACCAGTCAATCCCAAAGGAAATCAACCTTGAATATTCATTGGAAGAACTGATGCTGAAGTTGAAGCTCCAATACATGGGCCAACTGATGCGAAGAGTCAATTCAGCGGAAAAGACCCTGATGCTGGGAAACATTACAGGCAGAAGGAGAAAGGGTTGGCAGAGGATGAGCTGGTTAGATAGTATCATCAACTCAGTGGACATGAATCTGAGCAAACTACAGGAGAGAATGGAGGACAGAGGAGCCTGGCATGGTACAGTCCACAGGATTGCAAAGTATCTGACACAACTTAGCAACTGAACAAGAACAACACATTTGCTACTCTGCAGGGAGGTGTAAGGAAACATGGTACAATCATCTTTGGAGCCAAGTAAACCTCCTCAGACTGCAAGGAGATCAAACCAGTCAATCCAAAAGGAAATCAAACCTGAATATTCATTGGAAGGACTGATGCTGAAGTTGAAACTCCAATACTGTGGTGGCCATCAGATGCAAAGAGCCAACTTGGAAAAGACCCCGATGCTGGGAAAGATTGAAGGCAGGTGGAGAAGGGGATGACAGAGGATGAGATGGTGGGATGGCATCTCTGACTCAATGGATATGAGTTTGAGCAAGCCCTGGGAGGTGGTGAAGGACAGGGAAGCCTGGGGTACTGCCGTCCATAGGGCAGCAAAGAGTCAGACATGACTAAGTGACTGAACAACAACAAATCACCTGCAATGGAAACCCCAAGTCTGCTGATTACTAACCACTAGGCTTTGGTGACAGAACTTGGCACTTCATAATTACAGTTCTGTCATCTGTAAAGTGGGCACAGTAATACTTACTTTTAAAAATTACCATAAAGATTGGAAATAATGTGAATACGTTAAGTGACATAGCAATTCTGTCAGCAGTAACTGCAATTATGATTATTTTGGATACCTTTCAGCAATTCTCTAAAGATTCTCCCTTAAATTCGACACAGAAATTGTGTTTTTCCTCTCTCGCCAGTGCTGGATTTAGACATCATTTTCCTTCATATTCACTTACAACTTCTCAAACTTTCAAGTTCATAGAAAAAAAACTACAGAAAAAATTTTTAAGGAGTGATGACTCTACATGTGAGATATTNCAGCAGGAACACTGGTGTGGGTTGCCATTTCCTTCTCCAATGCATGAAAATGAAAAGTGAAAGTGAAGTTGCTCAATTGTGTCTGACTCAGCAACCCCATGGACTGCAGCCTACCAGGCTCCTCCGTCCATGGGAGTTTCCAGACAAGAGTACTGGAGCTGCAAATGGCATTATTTCATTCTTTTTAGAGTCCCTTGGCCTGCAAGGAGATCCAACTCGTCCATTCTGAAGGAGATCAACCCTGGGATTTCTTTGGAAGAAATGATGCTAAAGCTGAAACTCCAGTACTTTGGCCACCTCATGCAAAGAGTTGACTCATTGGAAAAGACTTTGATGCTGGGAGGGATTGAGGGCAGGAGGAGAAAGGGACGACAGAGGATGAGATGGCTGGATGGCATCACTGACTCGATGGATGCGAGTCTGAGTGAACTCCAGGAGTTGGTGATGGACAGGGAGACCTGGTGTGCTGCGATTCATGGGGTCGCAAAGAGTCGGACACGACTGAGCGACTGAACTGAATTGAATACTCTATTGTGTAAGTGTGTGGGTGTGGCATATCTTTATTAATCCATTCATCTATTGATGGGCATTTGAATTGCTTCCACATCTTGAGTGTCATAGATAGTTGCTTTTATGAACATTGGGTTGAACATATCTTTTTAAATTAGAATTTTTTTTCTTTTTTGGATATTTTCCCAGGAGTAGAATCACAGCATCGTATGGTAGCTCTATTTTTAAGTTTTTAAGGGACTCGCACATCACTTTCCATAGTAGCCACACCAATTTATATTCCCACCAACATTGTAGGAGGGTTCATTTATCTCCATACTGTCTCCAGCAGTTTGATTGTAGACTTTTTTGATAATAGTCATTTTGACTGGTATGAGGTGATACCTTAATGTAGTTTTTATTTACATTTCTCTGATGATTTGTGATGTTGAGCATCTTTTCGTGTGCTTGTTGGTCATCTGTATTTTTTCTCTGGAGAGATGTCTAATTAGAGCAATTTTTCAACAAAACATTATTTGCAAAAACAAGAAAATGGCCACACTTAGCTTAGGGACTGTAGTTTGTCAACCTTGGTATATGGTAAAAATAATTATCTATTTCTAGATAGTTTCCTGACAACATTAACCCAATATAAGAAAATGAGATCTAAAAGGCCATCATGGGCTGGCATGATCAGGAATTCTGTTCCAAATTAAGCACTTATTTATTGAATCAATATTTATTGAACAATGGTTAGTGGCAGGCACTCTGCTATTATCTGTAGGTCAATATGACTTTTGGGACCTGGCTTTGCCTTCTGAGAAGCAAACATGGGTTGCATGATGACTAGTTATTATACTTCTGTGAAGCTATAATAGAGAAGAAAGTTGTTAAAGGCCCAAGTAGAATGATCAAAGGATTGGAAAGGTTTCTTTATAAAAGATACATTTAAGTCATTAGGATTCCACAATCTGGAAGGAATGGCTAAGACATAATGTGTCTGAAATTAATAGAAGTAACTTCATAGATGCTAATATGTTACATGTTGTTATTTACATAGAAATGATAGCTTGGGAAGTTGCTTCTATTAAATGTTTTGTTTATTTACTTAAAAAAAAGAGATGATAATATAATAGAAAAATAACATTTTTTAGAAAATAAAGATATTGATACTCAGCAATTCACATTTTCTTTTTCATGTATTTATTCAGACTTTTCTATATATATGTACTTTTGACATCTTTATTATTTTAGCCAAAATATAATCTTGTTTTGCTTAATATTGTAGCATACAGTTTTATGTCATCTGTCATTATAATTGCTTTCAATATTGGTGTTCTCTTCTGATGTCTTTGACTTTTCACAATGCAGTGTGTGTCACTTCTGGATGTCTTCTTAACGTATTTCCTTTTTTTTAATCACCTTTTTCTCTCCTTGGCTCCAGATATCTCAACCATCTATTGTATTTTCCCCCTGACTAGTGCTTGGACATCTCAAACTCAACATGTTCTGCAAATAAATTGTCATTAGCCCTGTTCATAGTCATTATGTTTCCTTTACCTCTCACCTCCTCAAATGGTATTATTATAAATCAAACTCCCAAGGCAAGATTCTGGGGGTTTCTTTTGATTTCCTCTTCTCCTTCCCCTCTAAGTCCCAAACAATTGTGTTTTCAGTATTGTCACTTTTATCTTCTTTAATACAATGCCTTAGTCTGGCCAATAACATTACTCACTGTGATTTTTGCAAAAATAAAAAATAAATAAATAAAAATCCTTTCTCTCTCCAGTTGAACATCTTCCCTGCTGCAGAACTGGTTGTTCTAAGCATACATCTGATTTTTTAAACTCCTTCTTAACATCCTTCAAAAAATCTCAAGAATAACCCAGACTCTTAAACATAGAAATCTAAAGTAAGTTGGTTTGTGATAAATGAGACTTGACCGGTTTACTGAACTAGAAGAAATGCAGAGGGAGTGAGAATATCTCTGGCTCAAATGGTGTTTTTGGTCTCATGTTGCTGTTTCTCTGTTTTGATGTCTCTGTCACCTCTCTCTCTTTTTCTGTTTTGCTCTTTCTCCCTCCTCTTTTCTCCCTCCCTCCCCTTTTGTCCCTCCCTCTCCACATTTCTTATTCCTTATCTCTACCTCTCCATCAATTTCAATAAAAGAGTTTTTATAAGAAGCTAGATATGAATCTAATTATCTTGAAAAACTAGTGTATATAAAAAATAATAAAAAAATAAAAACTAGTGTATACAAGAAAGAAAAATAAATTAATGTTAGGAAAAGAAAGCTAATGGCCTGGAGGTGACAAGCTAAGTTCACAGATCTGTCTCAGTTCATAGAAGGAATACTGCATTAGCAAATAGGGTGTATTTGTTCCCACTGTGATTTACATGTTTATAGACATGTTTTTCTTTTTTTCCTGAATCTTGAACCACTTAAATCCATACTATACCAATTGTTAGTTACAGCTGTCCAAAATTCCGTATTCCTTGACAATATTTTCAAGGTTTTCTTTTAAAGCATCATGTATATAGATGCTCAAGGACCCACTACTTGGATTCTCGATTTAAATTTTATATGAAAGACCCCATTAACTGTCTAACTTCTTACATGTATGGTTAAATTTTTAGTTTCACAAGAAAGGACATGCTGTTATTTAAATCTTATTGCCTTTTTTTCAGATGTTTATTGTCAAGTAAGATTCAGGCCAAATTACTAATAACTGTCTAATGCTACATAAAGAGATTACTACATTAAGCATTATGAGTATTTACCTTTGATTCTTATATTAGTATTTTGTTATCCCTTAACTGAGTAAACATAAGGAAACATTTATTTAATATTTTAATCATCATGTTTGTCTGATTATGCATATTTTTAATACTCTAATATGTGGGAGATCATTATAGAAGTAATATACCATTATTTGTTAAGACTGGCAGTTAATCCTTAAGTCATGTCTGACTCTTGTGACCCCATGGACTGTAGCTTTCAAGGCACCACTGTCCATGAGATTTCCCAGGCAAGAATACAGGAGTGGGTTGCCATTTCCTTCTCCAGGGGATCTTCCTGACCCAGGGATCAAACTCAGGTCTCCTTCACTGAAGACACTGAGCCACCAGGGAAGCAATATTTGCTAAGACTGGATATGTGCTGTAGAGACTGGACCATACTGTTAGAAATAAAAGGAAAGATAGGTCATATGACTATCAGATTACTTGGTAGAAAACTGATTAACACAGTAATTATTACTACAGAATAATCACTGCTACAGAGACCTAAGGCTCATGCACCACCTGGTATGCCAAATTATTAGCATAAATTAACGAACACACTGCAAGGCCCCAGGTAATTAAAAACACTCTTAGTAGTCCAAATGTTTAAAGATCTTAGAAGTTATCTCCCAAGAGCTGGGCCACTCAAGTGCTAAATATTCTCTGGAATGAATACACATCAGACAACTGAGCCCTGTGATGTACTACTTTCCACAGGTCAATAAAAAATACTGTAAACTGTACCCTCCCTATTTTACTACTATATATGTTATCAAGCTTATTTAGGGATTTATGGCCTCCCAGATGGCTCAGTGTTAATCTCTCTGACAATGCAGGACACGCAGGATGTGCAGATTTGATCTCTGGGTCAGTAAGATACCCTGGAGAAGGAAATGGAAATCCACTCCAGTATTCTTGCCTAAAAACCCCCTGGACAGAGGAGCCTGGCAGGTTACAGTCCATGGAGTCACAAAGCATCAGATAAGACTGAGTGACAGAACACAGCACATGTAATTAACATTTATTTTAAAATACCTGTATGATAAAAAAATTATGGAGAATTTTTGAAATGTATTTTTTAAAAAATGACTCTAAACTTGAGATATTAAAAATATAACAACAGAATCTGCAGAAGCTTTGATAATGATGGTAAATGTAACAC
>SJYV01056195.1:19424-51101 GCA_006410875.1 Neotragus pygmaeus
TCCTTGGAAGAAAATTTATGACCAACCTAGATAGCATATTCAAAAGCAGAGACGTTAATTTGCCGACTAAGGTCCGTCTAGTCAAGGCTATGGTTTTTCCTGTGGTCGTGTATGGATATGAGAGTTGGACTGTGAAGAAGGCTGAGTGCCGAAGAATTGATGCTTTTGAACTGTGGTGTTGGAGAAGACTCTTGAGAGTCCCGTGGATGGCAAGGAGATCCAACCAGTCCATTCTGAAGGAGATCAGCCCTGGGATTTCTTTGGAAGGAATGATGCTAAAGCTGAAACTCCAGTACTTTGGCCACTGCATGTGAAGAGTTGACTCATTGGAAAAGACTCTGATGCTGGGAGGGATTGGGGGCAGCAGGAGAAGGGGACGGCAGAGGATGAGATGGCTGGATGGCATCACTGACTCAATGAACGTGAGTCTGAGTGAACTCTGGGAGTTGGTGATGGACAGGGAGGCCTGGCGTGCTGCGATTCATGGGGTCGCAAAGAGTCGGACACGACTGAGTGACTGAACGGAAGTGACTTTCTGTTCTCAAAAAAAATTTTTTTTGCTAAGTGATAATGGTTAAAATTCACTATTCACTGATTCTTTTATAATAAAATTAAAGCTGTGTTAAAAAAAATCTGATTTGTGTTACCTGAATGAACTAAGATCTTAATGTAACATGAGTAGTTATTTCATGAACAGAAGGGCCTCTTTACATTAAAAAAAATGAAATTTTAATTGGAGGATAATACAATATTGTGATGGTTTTTGCCTCACATCAACAGGAGTTGCCCATAGGTATACATTGTCCGTTGCATCCTGAACCCCTCTCCCATCTCTCTCCCTACCGTGTCCCTCTAGGTTGGCCCAGAGCATTGTCTTTGGGTTCCCTGCTTCAAGCATCGAACTTTCACCAGTCATCTATTTCACGTATGGTAATGTATATGTTTCAATGCTATTCTCTCAGATCATCCCACCTTCACCTTCTCCCACTGTTCTTCAGTCTGTCTTGTTGCTGCCCTGCATGTAGGATAGCCTGTACTATCTAAATTCCTTATATATGCATTGATATACAATATCTGTCTTTGTCTTTCTGACCTAACTCACTCTGTATAATAGGTTCCAGGTCCATCTGCCTCATTAGAAATGACTCAAATTGCATTCATTTTTATAGCTGAGTAATGTTCCATTGTGTATATGTACCAAAACTTCCTTATTCATTCATATGCTGATGAATGTGTAGAATATTTCCATGTTCTAATTATAGTAAATAATGCTACAGTGAGCATTGGTTCCTGTATTTCTTTCAGTTCTGGTTTCCTCGGATTATATGCTCAGCAGTGGTATTTCTGGGTCGTATCACTGACTTGATGGACGTGAATCTGGGTGAACTCTAGGAGTTGGTGTTGGACAAGGAGGCCTGGTGTGCTGCGATTCAGGGGGTCACAAAGAGTCGGACACGACTGAGCGACTGATCTGAACTGATGGCAGTTCTATTACCAGTTTTTAAGGAATTTCCACACTATTTTCCATAGTGACTGTACCAGTTTGCATTCCTACCAACAGTGTAAGAGGGTTCCATTTTCTCCACATACTCTCCAGCATTTATTCTTTGTAGACTTGTTGGTGGCCATTCTGACTGGTGTGAGCTGATACCTCATTGTGGTTTTGATTTGCATTTCTCTAATAATGAGTAATGCTGAGCATCTTTTCATGTGTTTGTTAGCCATCTATATGTCTTCTTTGGAGAAATGTCTGTTTAGATATTTTGCCCACTTGCTTTGCTCATTTTTATGGTATTGAGGTGCATGAGCTGTTTGTTTATTTTGGAGATTAATATTTCATTGGTTGTTTTATTTGCTATTATTTTCTCCCATTCTGAGGGCTGTCTTTTCACCTTGCTTGTAGTTTCCTTTGTTGTGTAAAAGCTTATAAGTTTAATTAAGTCCCATTTATTTGTTTTTATTTCCACTACTCTGGAATGTGGGTCATAGAGGATCTTGATGTGCTTTATGTTGAAGAGTATTCTGCCTATGTTTTCCTCTAAGAGTTTTATATTTGCTGGTCTTACAATTAGGTCTTTATTCCACTTTGAGTTCATTTTTGTGTATGGTGTTATAAAATGTTCTAGTTTCATTCTTTGGCATGTTGTTGACCAATTTTCTAGCACCACTTGTTTAAGAGACTGTCTTCTCTTCATAGTATGTTTTTGACTACTTTGTAAAGTTATGGTATCCATAGGTGTGTGGATTTATCTCTGGGCTTTCTATTTGTTCCATTGATCTATATTTCCTTGTGCCAGTATCATACTGTCTTGATGACTATACTCTTATGGTATAGTCTGAAGTAGGGAAGGTTGATTCCTCCAGTTCTATTCTTCTTTCTCAAGATTCTTTGGCTATTTAGGGTCTCTTGTGTTTCCATACAAATTGTGAAATTATTTGTTCTCCTTCTGTGAAAAATACCATTGGTAGTTTGATAGGAATTGCATTGAGTATATAGATTGCTTTGGTAGTATGCTCATTTTCACTATATTGATTCTTCCAATCCAATAACATGGTATATTTCTCCATCTATCTGTGTCATCTTTGATTTCTTTCATTGGTGTTTTATAGTTTTCTGTATACAGGCCTTTTGTTTCTTTAGGTAAATTTATTCCTTTTATTTTTTTCATTGCAATAGTGAATGGGATTGTTTCCTTAATTTGTCTTTCTGATTTTTCATTGTTAGCATATTGGAATGCAAAGGATTTCTATTTGTTAATTTATATCCCATGACTTTACTATATTCATTGATTAGTAATTTTCTGATGGCATCTTGAGGGTTTTCTAGGTAGAGGATCAGACATCTGCACTCAGTAAGAGTTTTGCTTCTTTTCCAATCTGGATTTCTTTTTTGTTTTTTTCTACTCTTATTGCTGTGGCTAGGACTTCCAAAACTATGATCAATAGTAGTGGTGAGAGTGGGAACCTTCAAAATTAGCGCTTCCTAATTTTAGAGGAAATGCTTTCAATTTTTCTTCATTGAGGATAATGTTTGCTTTGGGTTTGTTGTATATGGCTTTTAGTATGTTGAGGTATATTCCTTGTATGCCTACTTTCTGGAGAGTTTTTTTTTTTTTTTACCATAAATTGGAGTTGAATTTTGTCAAAGGCTTTCTCTGCATCTATTGAAATAATCATATGGTTTTTATCTTTCAGTTTGTTAACATGGTGTATCACGTTGTTTAAGCTGGCTTCCCTAGTAGCTCAGTTTGTAAAGAATCTGCCTGCAATGCAGTAGACCCAGGTTTGATCACATTGATTGCTTTGTGAATATTGAAGGATCCTTGCATCTCTGGAATAAAGCCCACTTGATCATGATGTTTGATCTTTTTAATATGTTGTTGGATTCTTTCTGCTATAATTTTGTTTAGAATTTTTGCATCTATGTTCATCAGTGATATTGGACTGTAGTTTCTATTTTTTTTGTGTGTGTGTCATCTTTGTCTGGTTTTGGTATTGGGGTGATGGTGGCCTCATAGAATTAGTTTGGAAGTTTTATTTCCTCTGCAGTTTTCTCAAAGAGTTAAGTAGGATAGGTATTAGCTCTTCTCTAAATTTTTGGTAGAATTCACCTGTGAAGCCATCTCCTAGGATTTTGTTTGTTGGAAGATTTTTGAATGCAGTTTTGATTTCCATGCTTGTGATTGGTCTGTTCAAAATTTCTGTTTCTTCCTGGTTCAGTTTTGGAAGGATATACTTTTCTAGGAACTTGTCCATTTCTTCCAAGTTGTCCATTTTATTGGCATATTGTTGCTCATAGTAGTAGTCTTTTATGATTGTTTGTATTTCTATGTTGTCTGTTGTAATTTCTCCATTTTCATTTCTAATTTTATTGATTTGAATATTCTCCCTTTTTTTCTTGGTGAGTTAGGTGAGTTTTTCTGTTTTATTTACCTTCTCAAAGAATCAGCTTTTAGTTTTATGGATCTTTGCTATCATCCCCTTCATTTGTTTTTCCACTTATTTCTGCTTTGATTTTTATGATTCATTTCATTCTACTAACTTTTTGTTTTTTGTTCTTGTTTTCCTATTTGCTTTAGGTGTAAGGTTAGGTTTTGATGTTTTTCTTGTTTCTTGAGGTAGGCTTATATTGCTATGAACATCACTCTTAGCACTACTTTTACTCAATCCCATAGGTCTTGGATTGTCATGTTTTCATTATCATTCATTTCTATGCATATTTTGATTTTCTTTTTTATTTCTTTGGTGATCTGTTGGTCATTCAGAGGCATGCATGTTGTTTAGCCTCCATATGTTTGTGTTTATAATTTTTTTTTCCTGTAGTTGATATCTAATCTTACTTAATTGTGATTAGAAAAGTTTCTTGAAATGATTTCAATCTTTGACAATTTACCAAGGCTTCATCTGTGGCCCAGGATGTGATCTATCCTGGAGAATGTTCCATATGCACTTGAAAAAAAAGTGAAATCCATCATTTTTGGGTGAAATGCCCTGTAGATATAAATTAGGTCTAACTAGTCCAATGTATCAAATAAAGCTCATTTCATTGTTAAATTTCTTTTTGGATGATCTGTCCATTGGTGTGAGTGGGGTATTAAAGTCCCCCACTATCATTATGTTACCATCAATTTCCCCTTTAATAGTTGTTAGCATGCTCCTTTACATTTTTAAACATCTTTAACTTACAGAAAGCTCAAGTTTTCTTAATTTAATTAGAATTAATTTCTATAGTTCTCCCTGGAAAATTATTTTTCTTATGCCTTTAGAATTTTCATTGGATTTACATATCTCCTTTTCTGTCATTCCAGCTGGACTTTAAGCTTCTCATGGGTCACATCCTCTTCTTTATAAGAATAGCTTACACAGGACCTACTATAATCCTGGGGACATATAATCATTTGAATAAAATTCAAATGATTAATCACCATCTTATTGGGGAATATGATTAGAATGTTATATCTTCATTTTACTGAGGAGAATCAGTATCACTGAGGATAGAGGAATTTTGTCATGATTCATTTCGTAGCTCTTGGGGTATGGAGAGATGGTATATAGTACAGTGACTGTTAATGCTTCCTTTTTTGTGTCTAGCTAGATGCTTTTTCATAGTAGGCTTCTTTCTTGGTTTTCTTCCCACAGTTAAACAGTTTTTTTTTTTTTTTGATACAGATAAAGAGATCATGTAACTGGAAGTTATATCTATACTATGCTTATCAAGTGCCTTCAAAAATGAGTTCCATCATCTAGTAATTTGAGGTCTTCTCTGTTGACACCTTCAGGTTACCTGAGATTCTGATTAAACCTCAAAAATAGAGTTAATATATTTATTTTTGTTTCTAAAATTATAGTTGTCTGGGAATTCAGGGAGTCCCCTGCCTGTGACCACCCCTGAGGACGCTTCAGTATCTTCTGGCCACTTGTCCAGTGGTTCTTCCTCGTATAAAACAGGTCTCTGAAAGTGTATAAAAAGGTATTGTGTCTAAGTCAGCTGGAGTTTTCCTAAGTGTATATTATAGAGCTGAGAAAGCTTATTAGGCTTATAGTCTGGCATGTAAGGACTTCCCTGTTGGCTCGTATGGTAAAGCGTCTGCCTACAATGTGGAAGACCTGAGTTCAATCCCTGGGTCAGAAGATCTCCTGGAGAAAGAAATGGCAACCCACTCCAATATTCTTGCCTAGAGAATCCTGTGGACGGAGGAGCCTGGCGGGCTGCTCTCCATAGGGTCGCACAGAGTCAGACACGACTGAAGCGGCTTAGCATGTGTGCATGCATTGGAGAAGGAAATGGCAACCCACTGCAGTGTTCTTGCCTGGAGAATCCCAGGGACGGGGGAGCCTGGTGGGCTTCCGTCTATGGGGTTGCCCAGAGTTGGACACAACTGAAGTGACTTAGCAGCAGCAGCAGCAGCATGAGCACTTAGCCATGTCGAGCTCTTTATGACCCCATGGACTTTAGCCCACAAGCCTCCTCTGTCCATGGGATTTTTAAGGCAAGAATATTGGAGTNTGCCCAGAGTTGGACACAACTGAAGTGACTTAGCAGCAGCAGCAGCAGCATGAGCACTTAGCCATGTCCAGCTCTTTATGACCCCATGGACTTTAGCCCACAAGCCTCCTCTGTCCATGGGATTTTTAAGGCAAGAATATTGGAGTGGGTTGCCATTTTCTACCTCAGGAAATCTTCCTGACCGAGGGATAAAACCTGTGTCTCCTGCATTGTAGGTGGGTTCTTTACCCACCAAGCCATTAGGAAGCCACAGTACAAATTGCTGCCCCCTGAGATGGAGACAGGTGAGGGACAGGGAGGCCTGGTATGCTGCAGTCCATGGGGTCACAAAGAGTTGGACACGACTGGGCAACTGAACAACAAGAAAACTGGAGACAGGAGGACACAGAGAATCACAACTTACTAAGCAGAAAGTCAAGACAGAAACCTCTATGGAAACAGGTGCCAGGGTGACAAAACTAAATTGTAATTTATGGAAGCTCAGTGTGGAAAAGTTCAAGAATTAATAATTACAGAGGTCATAGTCATATTGAGGCTTACATACAATTTATTTATTTATTTATTTATTTATTTTTTAATTTAACTTTACAATACTCTATTGGGTTTGCCATACATCGACATGAATCCACCACAGGTGTACACAAGCTCCCAATCCCGAATCCCCCTCCCACCTCCCACCCCACAACATCTCTCTGGATCATCCCCGTACACCANGGGTCAGGAAGATCACCTGGAGAAGGCAATAGCTACCCACTCCAGTATTCTTGCCTGAAGAATTCCATGGACAGAGGAGCCTGGTGGGCTATAGTCCATGACACGACTGACTATTCTGGTGGCTCAGACAGTAAAGAATCTGCCGGCAGTGTCAGAGACATGGGTTCGATCACTGGCTTGGGAAGATTCCCATAGAGAAGGGAATGGCTACCCACTCCAGTATTCTTGCCTGAAGAACTCCATGGATAGAGGAGTCTGGCAGGCTATGGTACAGGGAGTCACAAAGAATTGTATGTGGAGAGTGAAAAAGTTGGCTTAAAGCTCAACATTCAGAAAAGGAAGATCATGGCATCTGGTCCCATCACTTCATGGGAAATAGATGGGGAAACAGTGGAAACAGTGTCAGACTTTATTTTTTTGGGCTCCAAAATCACTGTAGATGGTGACTGCAGCCATGAAATTAAAAGACGCTTCCTCCTTGGAAGAAAAGTTATGAACAACCTAGATGGCATATTCAAAAGCAGAGACATTACTTTGCCGACTAAGGTCCGTCTAGTCAAGGCTATGGTCTTTCCCGTGGTCATGTATGGATGTGAGAGTTGGACTGTGAAGAAGGCTGAGCGCCAAAGAACTGAAGCTTTTGAACTGTGGTGTTGGAGAAGACTCTTGAGAGTCCCTTGGACTGCAAGGAGATCCAATCAGTCCATTCTGAAGGAGATCAGCCCTGGGATTTCTTTGGANTGAACTGTGAAGAAGGCTGAGCGCTGAAGAATTGATGCTTTTGAACTGTGGTGTTGGAGAAGACTCTTGAGAGTCCCTTGGACTGCAAGGAGATCCAATCAGTCCATTCTGAAGGAGATCAGCCCTGGGATTTCTTTGGAAGGAATGATGCTAAAGCTGAAACTCCAGTACTTTGGCCACCTCATGCGAAGAGTTGACTCATTGGAAAAGACTCTGATGCTCGGAAGGATTGGGGGCAGGAGGAGAAGGGGGCGACAGAGGGTGAGATGGCTGGATGGCGTCACTGACTCGACGGACATGAGTCTGAGTGAGCTCCGGGAGATGGCGATGGACAGGGAGGCCCGGCGGGCTGCGATTCAGGGGTCGCGAAGAGTCGGACACGAACTGAACTGAACTGCAGTGCCCTCCAAGATGCTGCAGGACTTCAGTCTTCCTCACCTTTCAAGCTTATTTTAGACCACTCTCTTTGGCTCATACACCAGCCTGTCCTGATTCAGGGCCTTTGAGTATGGTGTTTATTCTTCCTAGAAGGTCTTTCCATACTTTTCTTATTCTAGCTCTTTCTCTTCCTTTAGGTGTTAGCTGAATATTGTCTACTCAGAGAGACTTCCCTTGACTATCTTAGGATGTATGCCTCTTTGTTCTCTTTTTAGTAGCCTTTTCCTGTCCATCATCACAGTTATTCCCATAGTTATAATGGCAGCCCAATTTTTCCACAAAGGAGGGCATTGGGAGTCTTTAATGCAACCTGTTAGATCTGAAACAAATCAGAGACTACATAAACAATGAACTATTTCTCTCCTAACTGGGGCTTCTGCTGGATGTGACCAATCCCACAATAGCACCCATATCTGAAAATGGATCAGGTTACTCAGCATCTAAAACCAAAATTAAGGACACTCTTGGGACCCCTTCAGTGGAAAGCATTTAGCTAAACAGTTTTTGTTTTACTGTGGTCATGGCCCTCTGTGACACAGATGCAGTCAACCTAAAATGCAGGGGCTGGAAGGAATTTCTCACGACATATCATTTCCTGTGTTTCTCATTGCAGTTTATTATCGTTATTTTTTTTTCCCTCCTCTAAAACCAACATCCCATGAGATGGACATTGTCTCGATGGAGCAGGAAAAGAAGGTTTGAACTCAAATTCTTCTGTATGAGCACATGAATGAAACTCCAGATTAGATCTTGGCACTTGAAAATTCTTAAATTCATAGAAAATATCAACATTAGGAAACTGTAGCTTTTAAAGTAAAGCTTCTCACTTTTATATCTATGGCAAAACTTTGTGTCATGTACACTGAGATTAAAATTGGTCTCTTAATAATTGTGCAATTGAAGTCATCATTTACTTGGCTAAAACTCAGGAATTTGCACTCTGTTCTAATACCTTAAACAGCCTCTCTTTTATTTTGTAATATATCACAAATTATCAGCAAGTTTTACGTGGAATTTAATCCACTGAAACTCCTACTTTCCAACATTCATAAAAGCCATAAATCACCTTTGTCAAGTTACAGATCCTGAAATTCTAGCTCACAAAGGGGCCTGTATTTTATTCAGTGAATTCAAATCATCCTCCAAGGAACCAAAAATGTTTTAAGTCTTTAAAAATAAATCATAAAACAGTGTGATAGATAAAATTCCCTTGGAAGAAATTCACTTTTCAGGGAATAGGCCTGTATTGGAAAATCTTCTTCACACAACTAAAATGATCTTTGCATATAAAGAATGAGTCACCAGATACCACAAGGGTCAAAGATCCCAGGCTCATCTGTTCCTGAGGAAACTGTGAGGAGGAAATGTGCCCAGATGTTCATATTTGTTTCTATGAGGAATAAATCTTATTTCAGAGCTAAAATACCTTTTGTATTTTCTCCTGATGGTTTAAAATAGTCTCTAATCAAGACTTAATTAAAAATTTTAAATGATATCTAAAGAAGTATTTTTGTTTGGTTTCTTAAACTGTAAGGCTAAGAGATTGTCCTGGACCATACAAGAATGCTGTATCTGTCAAGACCATTTCCTTGGCTGCTTCTAAAAGGAGTTTATAGTGAGACCTGCATTGAGTTGCCCAGCTTAACTTCTAAGCAGAAATTTATACCAGTTCCATCTCTAATTCACAGTGTCTGCTAAACTTCTGGAAGAAATTCTGAGATGCCACTAACTATATATTTGCTCAACAAATGCAGGCAGGATGCATGTCTGCTATCAATGAGTCAGCCCTGAGCTTGGTGCCTTCTCCTTTAATTAGGTCCTGTGATCATGACCTCCTTGAAACACCTCCGCTTTCAGGAAGTAAAGCCCAACACACAACTGAAATATTTCAGAGTTGGAAGGGACCTAAGAGATTACTTCCTCAATGTTCTCAGTTTTTAGAAAAATTATTGATCAGTCTTTTACTTTGGAGTTGATAACACACAGTAGAACTTTCTTAAATTCTCAATAAATGACAATTAAAAAGTGGTCATCAGATAAACATTTTAGAGGGTAAATCTGAAAGAAAGGAATTAATTTTCTTATTCTGAAGTATACCTGGCAGTCAACCCAGGAAGAAACCCAATGATGATAATTTTGTACCTCAAGGTTTTAACTGGCACTGCTAGCAATTGTTCTTAGTGGTACAAATACTTAGTAAAACTCAACTCTTTCCAGGGTGACATGTATTCCCTCTTACCGTGACAAGGAGACACTGTCAAAACTCTCCATTTTTTCTCCCCTCTTAGCTGATTAGCTGTACTGAAAATGTATGTTGGTTTGACCCTCCTCCCTTTTCTGTGTTCTTTCTTCAGCTCAGCGAAGAAGAGAAGAAGTGAAGTCACTCAGTCGTGTCCGACTCTTTACGACCTGTGGACTGTAGCCCACCAAGCTCCTCCGTCCATAGGATTCTCCAGGCAAGAATACTGGAGTGCCATAAGCCGGCCCAGATCCACTTCAGCAACATCTCTGCAGCCAAAGCTGAGGCTGATGCTATTAGAACAAGCCTCGGACCAAAAGGAATGGATAAAATGATTCAAGATGGAAAAGGTGATGTGACCATTACAAATGATGGTGCCACCATTCTGAAACAAGTGCAGGTGTTACATCCAGTAGCCAGAATGCTGGTGGAGCTGTCCAAGGCTCAGGATATAGAAGCAGGAGATGGCACCACATCAGTGGTCATTATTGCTGGTTTTCTCATGGATTCCTATACCAAGCTTCTTCAGAAAGGGATTCATCCCACCATCATTTCTGAGTCATTCCAGAAGGCTTTGGAAAGGGGCATTGAAATCTTGACTGACATGTCTCGACCTGTGGAACTGAGTGGCAGAGAAACTTTGTTAAATAGTGCTGCCACTTCATTGAACTCAAAGGTTGTGTCTCAATATTCAAGTCTCATTTCTCCAATGAGTGTAGATGCAGTGATGAAAGTGATTGACCCAGCCACAGGTACTAGTGTAGATCTTAGAAATATTAAAATAGTTAAGAAGCTTGGTGGGACAATTGATGACTGTGAGTTGGTGGAAGGTCTGGTTCTTACTCAAAAGGTAGCAAATTCTGGCATAACCAGAGTTGAAAAGGCTAAGATTAGGTTTATTCAGTTCTGCTTATCTGCTCCCAAAACAGATATGGACAATCAAGTAGTGGTTTCTGACTATGTTCAAATGGATCAAGTGCTAAGAGAAGAGAGAGCTTATATTCTAAATTTAGTGAAGCAAATTAAAAAAACAGGATGTAATGTTCTCATACAAAAGTCTATTCTGAGAGATGCTCTTCGTGATCTTGCATTACATTTCCTGAACAAAATGAAGATTATGGTGGTAAAGGATATTGAAAGAGAAGACATTGAATTCATTTATAAGACGATTGGAACCAAACCAGTTGCTCAGGTTGATCAGTTCCCTGTTGACCTGCTGGGATCTGCTGAGTTAGCTGAGGTCAGCTTAAATGGTTCTGGCAAATTGATCAAGATTCCATGCTGTGCAAGCCCTGGAAAAACAGTTACAATTGTTGTTCGTGGTTCTAACAAATTGGTGATTGAAGAAGTGGAGCGCTCCATCCATGATGCTGTCTGTGTTATTCGCTGTTTAGTGAAGAAGAGAGCTCTTATTGCAGGAGGTGGTGCTCCAGAAATAAAGTTGGCCCTACGGTTAACTGAATACTCACGAACATTGAGTGGTATGGAATCCGACTGCATTCGTGCTTTTGCAGATGCTATGGAAGTCATTCCATCTACACTAGCTGAAAACGCTGGCCTGCATCCCATTTCTACTGTAACAGAGCTAAGAAACCGGCATGCCCAGGGAGAAAAAACTGCAGGCATTAATGTCCGAAAGGGTGGTATTTCCAACATATTGGAGGAACTGGTTGTCCAGCCTCTGTTGGTTTCAGTCAGTGCACTGATTCTAGCAGCTGAAACTGTCCGGAGCATTCTGAAAATTGATGATGTGGTAAACACTCGGTAATCTGGTTAACGCTGTCTGACTGGCACCATTGTGGCCACTAATGGTGCAGCTGGACTGGAAGAGCACCTTGGCATTCCTTGTTGTTTGGAAGATTGTTCCTTTTATGAATTTCTGGGCCTGGTCTTCCAGTTGGCATTTGCTTGAAATTGTATTGACCCAGTTTAATGAAAATATTAAATACATGGTTTCAAAAAGCAGGTTAATTTATTGCTCTATACTCTGTATTATTCCCACTCTCTCCCAAATTCTATTATTTTTGATTCACTTGAGAAATCTGTGAGGAGAGAAAAAAGGAGTTAACATTTGCCTGTTAAATTCTTACGGACTTAATGCTGGGTACTTTTAAGTTTTGTGTTAAGTTGTGGTTTTTGTTGTTTTTCTCTTTTTTGGCTGCGTGGCATGTGGGATCTTACTTCCCTGACCAGGGATCAAACCCACACTCCCTATATGGGCAGCAAAAAATCTTAAACACTGGACTGCCAGGGAAGTCTCCAGTTTTGTGTTTATTGATAGAAGTATTGAGAAGGAAAAATGGCCCAATATGCTCATCACCCTCATAAACCCCCATTTTCAGTAATATATACGCTGTTTGAAAAGTTAACAGTACAGAAAGAGTGACAAATGAAAGTCTTTCTCATTCTTATCTCTTTTTCTAAGAACCACTGTTGTGTTAATTGGGATTCCTTCTAAAAATAAAAATATACATATATGTAGAAAAAAAAAAAGAATATTGGAGTGGGTTGCCATTTCCTTCTCCAGGGGATCTTCCCGACCCAGGGATTGAACCCAGGGTCTCCCACATTGCAGGCAGATGCTTTAACCTCTGCACCACCAGGGAAGCCCCTTCAGCTTAGTAACCCCTTCTAAAAAAATATTTTTCAATATTTCCTGTGGCAGAAATGCAAAATCATGTTAGTGGTTGATCATAGAAGTTGTGGGAACTGTGTATTTCTCAAAGAGAGAAATTTAGTACATCTGGGCCTGACATTGTCTGGAAGGGTTCTCTATGTAAGTACTCCAGTTTCATGAAATCCAAGTATATTTTTTGATAGATTCTGCATGACAAGACTTGCAGACAGAAAGAGAGGGGAGTGATGTGGGACAGGAAGCCAAGAGCTCCAACTTCAGCTCACCACCAGCCAGCACGGTGCCTTCAGCCATATCTCCTTGGCCTCTTAGAGCCTCAGATTTCTCTTTAAAATGAGAGTTTTGCAAATTCCACAATTAGAGATTCCACAATTAGAGGCTGTTCTTGAATAAATCCACTTTATCATAAATACCTGACTGTGGTTTTTGACAACAATCAGGGGCATGTGTATTTTAGCAGGAAGAAACACTTTAGGCAAAGATAATTAATCTCTAATTGTGGAATTGCAAGACTCTTATTTTAAAGAGAAATCTGAGGCTCTAAGAGGGCAAGGAGATATGGCTGAAGGCACCGTGCTGGCTGATGGTGAGCTGAAGTTGGAGCTCTTGGCTTCCTGTCCCACATCACTCCCCTCTCTTTCTGTCTGCAAGTCCTGTCATGCAGAATCTACCAAAAAATATACTTGGATTTCATCAAACTGAAGTACTTACATAGAGAACCCTTCCAGACAATGATGTCAGGCCCAGATGTACTAAATTTCTCTCTTTGAGAAATACACAGTTCCCACAACTTCTATGATCAACCACTAACATGATTTTGCATTTCTGCCATAGGAAATATTGAAAAATATTTTCAATTATGTAGAGCAGTTTTTGTAATGGACTTTTGATAACCCTCTGCTTTAAAAAAAAAAAAAAAGCTTAACTGACTCCACTTATAACTCAAGTTCTGCGTTTTGAACCCTTAAGGGCAGCCACATTTGTTTTAGGACCCTCAAGAGGCTCCTTACCTTCCGATTATGGAGCCCAGCAGCCTGCTAGGCCTGAGGGGTCTGCCTCTCTTTTCTCTGCCTTTGACCACCACATAATCTGGCAGCCTCTCTCCAACTTCCTCTGCCCCAATATNCCACATTTGTTTTAGGACCCTCAAGAGGCTCCTTACCTTCCGATTATGGAGCCCAGCAGCCTGCTAGGCCTGAGGGGTCTGCCTCTCTTTTCTCTGCCTTTGACCACCACATAATCTGGCAGCCTCTCTCCAACTTCCTCTGCCCCAATATCACTACAACTCTCAAGGTTTGTAGAGGTATCAGATTTCGTTACATTGTTGAGGAAAACTTAGACCATGTAAGAAGGAATCCATTTAAAGTGAGTCATGTCAATGTATGACAAAACCAATACAATATTGTAAAATAATTAGCCTCCAAAAAAATAAAGTGAAAAAAAAATAAAGTGAGGCTATGTAAGAATTTTCCTCTAGCTCAAAGGAAAACTTTGCAAAAAATTTAATTCTTCACTGGGATTTCTTGTTGACACAGCCTAGTTCATAAACCTACCCCAACAACTCATCTTCCACTCTTTGTAAAAGATGCTTGTTCGCTGCCATGCATAGCTCTTCTGTTGGTTCAAAACCCCAGGCCCTGCCCCAAGGACTTAGTTTTGGTCATTGTCAGATTTCTTCCCTGAGTGGTACATGGTCCTGAGGCTTATTTATCTTGCCTGGGTCAATACATTGGGGGCATAAGTGTCAGCTTATGGTTTGGTATTCCAGGTCCCTTTGAAGAGTTCAGAATGGACATGCATCCCCAAGTCCTAACCTTGAACTCCAATCTCCCTACCATTGTAGATGCAGAGAAAAATCTCTATTTTCTGCGTTCCCATAACGGAACTTAAGGCTCATACACACATAAACATAAATACACAGTCTCCCAATGACAGATGTTAATTGTTCCTATAGTCTAAACCAAAAGGGGGAAATAAACCATTTTCCCAACATGCTCTGTAATTCTCTCCCTGATGAACGTAAAATTTCACATTTCTGTATAAAGTAGTATTCATTCCTTTTCTTAATCTTCCTTCCCCTTGCAAATTGTTTTCTCAGGACTATTTGGAATATGGAAGAACTGTTGCATTTCTCAACAACTGCTCTCACTTAGATAGCTAAAGCTCTGATTGAATATCTACGTGTGTATATGTGTGTAGTTATTACTTTAGAATATTTGTGCTACATACATTTTATTTCCCGCTTTTTAAAAAAAGTCTTGTGACCGATGCTGCTTTCAAAGTATCCATTATTCAGAGAAAATATTCATAGTTATCAGATTCCAGCATTCACTATTGTGAATGTACTGGAGAGGTTTCACAAGATGTATCAGAGATGATAGCAGTGTGTACATCATAGAATTATCAGGAAGTTTCAATGAATACATTATTGTACAAACATGCATATATATCCTGAAAATATAGTGCTAAGCGTGGTACCTGGCGCATAGCAAGTACCCTTTAATTTTATTATTATTACTTCCCTGGTGGCTCAGACCATGAAGAATCTGCCTGCAATGTGGGAGACCCAGGTTCTATCCTTGGATAGGGAAGATCCCCTGGAGAAGGGAATGGCAACTCACTCCAGTATTCTTGCCTGGAGAATTCCAAGGAAGGAGAAGACTCGTATGTTGCAGTCCATGGGGTCACAGAGTCAAACACGAATGAGTGAATGACACTTTCACTTTCATGTGTATACATATCTATGGTTTCCACATGAGAATTCAGTTTTTTTAAATACCATTGTTTATAAATTGAAAATCTCAGTTCTGGATTGAGCATCAAACTACAGGTTGAAAATAGTCCCAGATACTCCGATAAAAACCTTTGTTCCTCTGAGGAACACATGCTTAAGGAAAATGCAGTCTTCCATCATGTAAATCAGCCAAGGATTTTCAAAGCTATGTGAATCACTGACATGTGTGGTGTACTTCTGATACACTGGATACATTGATAATATATTCTCCAAAACATCCTTATTAGAAAGACTGTAGCATCATCAATGCCATTTTACAGTTGGGAAACATAAATTAGTTAATTTAGACAACAGTGTGGACTAATGGTTCACAGGTTGAGAAATCCAGAGGCAGGCTGGCTTCAGATGTAACTGGTGCAGGTGTAGTTTGAACCAGTGACTCAATGAGTGATTATTTCTCTCCTCCTCTTTCCTGGGTTGGCTATAATCTCAGCAAACTTCTCATCATTTTAAGAATAAACCAAAGTCCACAGGCTTCCTTGTTCATATTCAGTGACAGAGAACATCTCTTCTGGTAGATCTGAAAAATTAGGAAATTTTCACTTTTAGATGTCATCAGACCTCTTCTCATTACTTCATTGCCCTAATTCAGAAATCGTGGCCTGGGGATAGAGGAGTTGATGGGCTTTTCCAGTTGCTTTACACCTGAGGCTTAGTAGGAACTAAGTCACCCCAAAATTGAACTGTAAAAATAGGGGAGGAAATTTCCCAGAAGTTCAGAGTTATTGCCAGTCTTTATGCTGGGAAGCAGATTCTTAGATGGAGGCTAAAGTGCATGTTCTTAGGGAGTGCCCTAGTGAGCAGCACCCTTGCAAATAGAGTGAAAAAAGCAGGGTTGGGCAGAGGGAGAAGCTGGGCTTCAGAGAAGTCTCAACAAGTACTGTGGCTGACTCTGCAGGGAGCTCTAGAGCTGGGTGATCCTTCACAGGGATCTGGAGCTAGGGCAAGATGGGTGGGAATGAGGTGCTCAGGATTTCATACCAGTCATCCTCCACCCCACCCCCCACACCCCATAAACTACATATTGTTTGTGAGATGCCCAGGAAGGAAGGAAGCATGCCACTGAGGGAGCTGGCTCTTTTTAGGAGAAAGGAAACAAGTCACCAGCTTCTAGCAGCAAAACTCAGGTCTGCACATAGCCTTTTAGACAGCACTGCCCCAGCTCCCAGCTATTTGCTTAGTTTGGGGTGTGTTGATTTCCACACACTGACTGCTGTGGATCATTTCTGGAAAGAATCCTGGATACACAGTGTCTAAGAGTCAGCTGCCTGTCCATGTGTGTCCTGTGAGTAACTATGGGGGCTGAATCTGAGGAGGAAAGCAGTGTTGCTACATCTCATTAGGTGGTTAGGAAGACAGAATGTCTGTCCAGACTCTTACCAGAGAACTGTCTGGTTTGAACAAATGAGGGATGTGACGATCTTGGGAAGGTAACTACAGTGTCACTACAGTGGTGAATATTCTGCTGAACCAGCACAGCTGATAAAGAGAAATACTGCAAATCAGTGATGGCCTTAGTGATCTTACAAAGTGAGATGATCCCTTTTACACTGTGATGCAAAGTTTACTATGTGCACATGTAAAAATTTTAATTATAGCCTTCTTCTGGCAATTATGCTAAATTATTTTATTTCTGACAAAATAATCAAAATCCTACAAATATTAATTTCATGATTATAGCCATTTTATCTCAGATATTATGAGTATTCATTGACAGTGAAACTAAAAACACACCTGTTAAAAGAAAATACTTTGGCAATTTTGGGAGACCCAAAGTGAGGGTGAAACCCTGACCCCGCTTTAGAACACCGGTCCGTGGAAACTGCATCCCATAAACTACTTAATCATGTCTGGTTTCCATGGCAACAGCCACTGAAGCAGCTTCATTGTATTAGACTGAATGTGATCAACTGCCAACTTGGAAATAAAAATCCTCCCCTATTCTCTGTTTTTCAGCATTTTTATCTCCAGCATGTTCTGTGTTACAAAGCAGGGCTTGGTACACTGCCTGAATCTCCCTCCTCCTACACGCACCATATTTCATTGGCAAAGTCCGCTCTACACTGTTTTCAACACAGAACACTGAAGTGGGGGAGGGGAGCATTTCATATGTTCAAAAACACTAGGAAAGTAAATAGAAACAGCTCAGATAGTTCTTCACCCATGCGTGTCCCTTTGCTAAGAGCTCAGTTTTTCTTTCAGTCAGTAATGTCTTTTTGTGTTGGAATCAAGTAAAAGCATATTTCTGTTCAGGAGCAAGACAGATTTCCTAAGTAAGAGAGAAGCTATTTTTAGAGGACTTCAGGAGGGTGGGGGAAGATCTTGGAATCCATCTAAACTTAGATTCAGCTTTTGGAACAGTACGTCTCATGGGGTGCACTGCATAAACATTTCATCTGGCTTATTATAAACTTCCTGACATGTAAATGTCCTCAAAGACTGTACGGGTAGAGCCTGGAGCTGCCAGTTGGAACATCACACATCTTTTCTCTTCTTTTCTTTTAAAGCACATTGTCAGCTTTATAGTTCTTCAAGAACCCTTCAATAAGGTCAGATTATGCTGAAAATAACATATTGGAGATATAACTGGGCTGAATGTCAGTAAATTTGGGTGAGTTAGCTTTTGTGTGTGTGTGTGTGGGGGGGAAATGGAGGAGTTGAATCACTCACCGCACATCAGAACTTTTNCTGTGAAGAAAGCTGAGCACCGAAGAATTGATGCTTTTGAATTGTGGTGTTGGAGAAGACTCTTATGAGTCCCTTGGACGGTAAGGAGATCCAACCAGTCCATCCTAAAGGAGATCAGTCCTGGGTGTTCTTTGGAAGGACTGATGCTGAGGCTGAAACTCCAATACTTGGGCCACCTCATGCGAAGAGTTAACTCATTGGAAAAGACCCTGATGTTGGGAGGGATTGGGGGCAAGAGAAGGGGACGATCGAGGATGAGATGGCTGGATGGCAACACTGACTTGACGGACATGAGTTTGAGTGAACTTCGGGAGTTGGTGACAGACAGGGAGGCCTGGCGTGCTGCGATTCATAGGGTTGCAGAGTCGGACACGACTGAGCGACTGAACTGTGCTGGATTTTTGTTGCTGCGTGCAGGCTTTCTCTAGTTGTGGTGAGCAGGGGCTACTCTCTAGTTGCAGTACGTGGGCTTCTCACTGCAGTGGCTTCTCTTGTTGAGGAGCATGGTTCTGGGGTGAATGGGCTTCAGCAGTTGCAGTATGCAGGCTCAGTAGTTATGGTTAGTGGGCTCTAGAGCACAGGCTCCATAGTTGTGGTGCATGGGCTTTTTTGCTCCATGCACATGGAATCTTCCTGGACCAGGGATTGAACCCATGTTCCTGGCACTGGCAGGTGGACTCCTTGCCACTGGAGCACCGGGGAAGTTCAGTAGATTATTTTTGAGGGACAATGTCAGTAGTAGTGTTTGATTTAGGGGTTAGCTCTATAGATGTGAATGTGAACTGGAAATTTTCATCCAAGGTAGGTGGCCTGGGGGTGGGGGTTGGTGTGCTGGGGCAGATAATACTTGGCAGTTCAACCAATGTGATTGGATAGGTAGTGGATAAATATTATATATGTAATAATTCAGTAGAATAATTTAACCATTATTTTGCAAAGGGTGAACTTTGGATCTTGATTCATACAAATAAGCTATTATAATTATTTATGAGATGATTAGGGCAATTTGAGCACTGGTGGAATGTTTCATGATATTCCATTACCAAATGCAGATGAGTGACAGGTGTTTGAGGGTTCATGATGATGTTCTTGCTGAGGTTTTCTGAAGAAGTGTCCTCTAAACTCAGACCTCAAGGTTGAGGGGAGCTGGCAGGCCCAGACTGAGGCGAGAGGATGAGATGTGAGGTGTTGGGTGGATAAATCTTCCAGGAAGAGGAAAATACCCAGGCACAGGCCTGAAGGTGAAAGAAAGTCCTTGGGACTGAAAGCAGCTCAATGTGATTGCCTCAGAGTTTGGCAACAGAAGAGGCTGGGAGGTAGACCTGAGGGGTCAGAAGGCAGTGATAAGAGTCTGGACATTTTCTTTAGAGAATGGAAGCCATTGAGCAAGGGAATTTCTGACTAAATTCAGAGTTTAGAAAATCTGTACGCAGGCTTGAATGTCCCAAGAGAATTCCAGGTTTAGAAGGTCTTTTCTGAGTGCTCCAGCCCTCATCTTTCTGAGCTATGGAATCTGCGTTCCTTATTTTTTGCTGTTGCTTCATGCTTCACCACAGGTTTCTGTGGTGACTAGATTGAAAGTTCCATGCTGACATGAGGAAGGGGTTGCTTACTTTTTGCTATGGACTGAATTGTGTCCCCTGCAAGTTTCTCTCTTGAAGCCTGAACTCCTGATGTGATTGTGTTTGAAGATGGGGCTTTTGGAGGTAACTAAGGTTAAGTGAGGTCATAAGGATGGTGTCCTTGCCTAATAGAATTAATGACCTTCTAAGAAGTGGGAAAGAGAGAGGTCAATCTTTCTCCACATGCTAACACTGATGGAAGTCCATGTGAGGATACAGCAAAATGGCAGCCAGAAGAGGCTCCGCACTAAAACTAGATCGTTCTGGTACCCTGATCTCAGGCTTCTAGCCTCTACAGCTATGACAAGACAAACTGCTGTGGTTTAAGCCACACAGCTTAGGGTGTTTTGTTATGGCAGCCCAAGCAGACTAAGACGTTCTTCCAGGCCCTGCTCCATCCAGTAATCCTGGGCTGGGACAACCCCTTGAGATTTAAAAAATCTCTCAACCCTCTGATCTTGATCAATCATTAAAGATCATCAATCTTATACTCTTATCATAATCACAGTTTCATATCTTTATATCCAAGTACTTTTCTCACCATCGTGAAGCCAAGAGAACATGTAAAGAGATGGTTTTACTGCAGCAATAATTATGTATAATAATCTAATGTTAACATAATCACCCATCTCTTCAGTTTACTCTGCGAAGACACATATTAGGTCTGTTTGGTTTTCCTTATTTGAAAATTCTCAATCATTACATCAATATTCAGTTGCTAACTCCCAAGGTTGGGTGAGCTGCATGTGGTATTTTGGGCATGTGTTTATAAGAAGATAGCCTTTGTTTTATGTTGATAGAGCAATGTTATCTTCTTCTGGCTGCCTTTCATAGACAAGGCAACTGTTCAAAAGAAATTGCTTGGCAAATGCAAATTGTTTTGAACAAATTTTGTGAATTTGGACATGATGCTTGACTTTTAATTTCCTACACAACAGACTATTGAAGTATGTTTCTTTGCAAAGTCTCTAGGCCCAAGTAAGTGAGTCTTTCAAGAAAGCGAGGAGAAGTACCAGTTTCTCTGGTAAGATCTCAGGGGAACTGGGAGCCCTGTTGCTGCCAAAGTGTTGTCTTGCCACTTCTGTCCATGCCAGAACCACCTTTAGTTGTCCTTTTCTCTGGATATTATATCTTCTCTAACTTCCATCTAATAATATGATTTTGTGCTCATATTTGTGAATATGTATGAATTTGTTTCATGAGAATCAAACTCAAGAAGTATCAACTTACTTTATATTCTTAATTATTATTATTGGCTGCACTGCATAGCATGTAGGATCTTAGTTCCCTGACCAGAGATTACACCTGTGCCCCCTGCATTGGAAGGCAGAGTCTTAACCACTGGATCACCAGGCAAGTACTTCAACTTACATTAAATTCTTAAATGAAACTAAATCTAGCTCAACCTCCATAGGCTTTAGTGGTGAAGAAATTCAATCCCAGACTTTGGGTGAAAACCTCCTTACCACTCCACCAAGTATCTTGGCTTTTGATCTGAAAGAAATGGAGTTGCTCTTTCTTCCTCCTTCATCTCCTCTCCTCATATGGGTGAAAGTTCTTTGCCAAAGCACCTGAGTAGCAGCCAGGGTCCCAAACTCTGCATACTTACAGCCAATCTATTCAGAGGCCCTATCTCTGCAGATTTGAAAACAGTTCCTACCAGATTTCAGGAGAACTAATATCCTCCATCCCAAGCCCACCCCTTGTCCTCATGCAATATACGTCTACCCTTAACAAAGAGTTTAACAGGCAATGGCACCCCACTCCAGTACTCTTGCCTGGAAAAATCTCATGGGCGAAGGAGCCTGGTAGGCTGCAGTCCATGGGGTCGGGAAGAGTTGGACACGACTGAGCAACTTCACTTTCACTTTTCACTTTCATGCATTGGAGGAGGCAATGGCAACCCACTCCAGTGTTCTTGCCTGGAAAATCCCAGGGATGGGGGAGCCTGGTGGGCTGCTGTCTATGGGGTCACACAGAGTCAGACATGACTGAAGCGACTTAGCAGCAGCAGCAGCATAATCAAGGTATGGAACATTTCTACCACCCCAAAATGTTCTGACATGTTCCCTTCCCTGACTCTAAGCCTCAATCAACTACTGATTGATTTTCTGTCTGGGATATACCATTCTATCCACTCACCTGTTGATCCACATTTAGGTTGTTTCCACAAATAATGTCTATAACATTTTCATAGAGGTTTTTATGTGAATGCATGTCTTTGATTAGATGTTTAGGAGTGAAATTAGGGATTGTGGATCATAGTATAGGTATATGTCTCACTATAATAAATTTTTGTTTAACTATTAAAAAATTGCTATTCTCTAAAGTGGCTGTACCATTTTTTTTTGAAATAGCAAATAGTTTATTAGTAAATACATGGTTCCAGTGACAATAATAAACTCACCTGAACAGAAGACAATAATCAAATCAAAAGAACAAATGCTTACTAATCATCAAAAAATCTGTGACCATTAGGGCTGTCACATAGAAATCCAAAATCACTCAGAGGCCACTTATTAGTTCATATGGAACAAGCCCATAGTACCTGAAATCTGTAACTGTAGATTATCACCTTTTAACCAAATATGACCTGTTGGCACAAAACAATGTCTTTTAAAGAAATCTGCTGGGCTACTGGTGAGAATTTTGTCTTCTTCAAAACCAATTACTCTTTTACAAATATGTGATTTTGGATCACTTGGGCTTTTTGTAATCACAATGTCATCTCTTGGATACCATAAAAATGTCGATTAAGACTTTCTGCAAAGACAGTATCTGAATTTTGAATTGTAGGCTCCATTGATGGTTCAAACACATGACAACACCAACATATTCCAAAGCACCATGGGCTATACAGCCATACTAAATAGTAAAGCTAACAAGCCAAAACATTTTTCCCAGAGCACCACAAAGCATAGTTCTATGTAGACTGCCACCATTGACCATAGGTCTTTTCAACAAAGCGTTCAGTTTTTAGTGTAGTTGCAGGGCTTCCAAGAAAAAACATCTAAAGCATGCTTCAAAGCATATACAGGTGATCCATGATTTCAGGATTCCTGCACCTGCAGAAGTCTGCCTGGCTGTACCATTTTGTGATCCTACCAGCATGATGTGAAAGTTTTAGCTGGTTCATATCCTTGCCAACAATTAACATTGTTAACCTTTGTATTCTTAGTCATTCTAGTAAGTGTGTATTATGTAAAATTTAAATACATCTCTATTCTAAATATACATGGAAATAACTCCATATAACAATACTAATGCCTCTGAGAGGATATCATTTAGTTTAAGATGATATTGAGGCAGGAGGTAGCCATCCCCCCACCCCCTACAATGTAGATACTCCAAGATGAGACTAGCAGGACAATCAAGGGAGGAGGCTAAATTCTGCCAAGAAAGGAGATGCTGCTGCTGCTGCTGCTAAGTCGTTTCAGTCGTGTCTGACTCTATGCAACCCCATAGATGGCAGCCCACCAGGCTCCCTCGTTCCTGGGATTCTCCAGGCAAGAACACTGGAGTGGGTTGCCATTTCCTTCTCCAATGCATGAAAGTGAAAAGTGAAAGTGAGGTTGCTCAGTCGTGTCTGACTCTTAGCGATCCCATGGACTGCAGCCTACCAGGCTCCTCCATCCATGGGATTTGCCAGGCAAGAGTACTGGAGTGGGTTGCCATTGCCTTCTCCAAAGAAAGGAGATAAGAGACCACATATCTCTCATTCTTGAAGTCAGGAGAACTCCTCAACTGCACATGGGCAGAAAGGTTCTTTGGAGCTCAAAAGGGGAGTGATACTAAGTGATGCTAACTACCTGTAGACCTCTTAGGTAGAATCCATCTTGGCTAAGAGATGTGTGGGCCCACATGGGAAGATCTTGAGATATACCAAATATGAACTCTAAGCCAGGGAAATCAAAATGATTGGCTAAAGGAAACCTGGAAGTAATGCCCCTTATAAGTGATTTCAACTACAATGAGGGCACAACTCTGCAACTCTTTCTTTGAGTCTGCCTGTGTGTCTACCCACACATACTATACTTTTTTTTTTTCCTCCTGATAAACACTTGAATTGTTTCACTACTTTTCATCTTTGTGGGAATTCTTTTCCTGCAAATCTGCAGAGTCAGGGTATTGTCACTGACCATTGGTCTAAGTAGCTAGGATTCAGTGCTCTCACCACCGCTACCCAGTCCTCAGTCTCTGGCGAGGAACTGAAGCTCTGCTTCAAGCACCTGCAAGCCAAGGCCACCCAAGATCAATATCAGCTCACATCTTAGCTAGTGTTCATTCACATAGTTTTTCCAGTATGCAAAGAGTTTGGGATCCTGGCTGCTATTCAGGGGCTTTGGCAAAGAGCCCTCACCCAAATGAGGGGAGGAAAGAATGCAGGAAGAAAGGGCAACTCCACTTCCTCCAGATCAAATGGCAAAATACCTTGATTGAGTAAACCCCAGGTGGTGGCCTTATCCTAATTGAGTGGGAGGAAACTTTTCACCAAAAGTCTTGGATCGGATTTCTCTACTACTAAAGCCAATGAAGGTTGAGCCAAATTTAATTTCTTTTTTTTTTTTTTTTTAATTTTTTTTTAAATTTATTTATTTTTAAATTTAACTTTACAATACTCTATTGGGTTTGCCATNGACAAAGGAGGCAAGACTATACAATGGAGTAAAGACAATCTCTTTAATAAGTGGTGCTGGGAAAACTGGTCAACCACTTGTAAAAAAATGAAACTAGATCACTTTCTAACACCACACACAAAAATAAACTCAAAATGGATTAAAGACCTAAATGTAAGACCAAATTTAATTTCATTTAAGAATACAAAATAAGGTGACACTTTCTGAATTTGATTCTCATGGAACAAATTCATATATATGAGCCTAAGATCATATTGAAACTCAACGACTTCCTAGGAACCATACCATGGTTCTTGAACTTTTATCAAAACATTTAATGTTATTTCGTTGGAATGGGAAATGGGAAAATGAATTATTGCCATTATTAGAAAAGACAGACTCTTTTCTTTCTTAATTTAATTAGCTGATTAATTTATGTTTGGCTGTGCTGGGTCTTCGCGGCTGCTTGGGCTTTTATTCTGTTCCTGTGAGCAGGGTCTATGCTCTAGTTGTAGTGTGAGAGCTTCTCGTCACAGTGGCGTTACTTGTTGTGGACCATGGGCTCTGGGGAGCTCGGGCTTCAGTAGTTGAGGCAAGTGGGCTCAGTAGTTGTGATTTCTGGGCTCTACATCACAGGCTCAATAGTTGTAGTGCAGGGGCTTCGTTGCTCCTCAGCATGTGGGATCTTCCTGGACCAGGGATTGAACTTGTGTCTCCTGCACCGGCAAGCAGATTCTTTACCATGAGCTACCAGGGAAGCCCCAAGGCAGACTCTTTTCAAACATGGGAAACCATTTCAGAGGGATTCCTTGTTGGGAATTTGGGAAAATCATTAGAGATGATTAAGGTGAGAACTGCTGCTGCTGCTGCTAAGTTGCTTCGGTCGTGTCTGACTCTGTGCGACCCCATAGGCAGCAGCCCACTAGGTTCCTCTGTCTCTGGGATTCTCCAGGCAAGAATACTGGAGCGGGTTGCCATTTCCTTCTCCAGTGCATGAAAGTGAAAAGCTTAAGTGAAGCCGCTCAGTTGTGCCCGACTCTTAGTGACTTAGTGGATGGCAAAATCTGGAGAAAAATGTTGTTNTGGGATTCTCCAGGCAAGAATACTGGAGCGGGTTGCCATTTCCTTCTCCAGTGCATGAAAGTGAAAAGCTTAAGTGAAGCCGCTCAGTTGTGCCCGACTCTTAGTGACTTAGTGGATGGCAAAATCTGGAGAAAAATGTTGTTTATTCTTATTATTTTGGGAGTTATTGTATTTATTAGACTTACTGCTAGGTCTTGTTGTTGAATGTATTAATATTATAATCAACAAATATGGTATTTTATCACACATTTATTTTCTTAATATTTTTATTTCTCTCTTCTACTATAAGTGAATTCTAATGTAAATGTAGGGTTTTTCCCCCCTTATTTTATACTTTTTAAAAATGGCATTCTGAGAAGGAGCCTATAATCTTCATTAGATAGCAACAATATATAAAAAGTTCCAGTCCATGGGCCCATCCTAGAGATTCTAATTGAACTTGAGTGACACCAGGAAATCTGTATATTTGCTTATACCTGCTGTCATGCAAGGGTGAAACCCTTTGGGGTTAACATCTGTCATACAAGGGATAGGGGCCAATTCTAAAATGTCATACAGAATGGGTAAATGTGATATTGTAATTTATAATAAATATATATTTATGGTATAATCACTTTGGAGACAGTATGGAGGTTCCTTAAAAAACTGAAAATAAGATACATGTATATGTCAGGCTTAGTCCATTCATTGTTCAAACTATCACAGCATTGTTTGTTAATCATCTGTACCACAACACAAAATAAAAAGTTTAAAAGAAAACTGAAAATTAAACTACCATATCATCCAACAATCCAACTCCTGGGCATATATCTGTAGAAAATCATAATTTGAAAAGATACATGCACCCCAATGTTCATTGTAGCACTGTTAACAATAGCCAAGACATAGAAGCCACCTAAATATCCATTGACAGAGGAATGGATAAAGACATGTGGAGGAATGGATAAAGAAGATGTGAAACATAAATTCAATGAAATATTATTCAGCCATAGAAAAGAATGAAATAATGCCATTTGCAGCAACAAGAATGGACCTTGAGATGACCACACTAAATGACAGACAAAGACAAGCACTGTATGATATTGCTCATATGTGGAATCTAATTTTTAAAAATGATACTTACGAAACAGAAACAGACTAATAGATACTGAAAACAAACTTATGGTTACCAAAGGGGAAATATGGCGGAGAGGTTACCCTCTCCAGGAGTTTAGGATTAACAAATGTACACTATTTATGAGACAAATAACCAACAAGGACCTATGGTACGTCACCAGGAACTCTATTCAATATTCTGTGATAACCTACATGAGAAAAGAATCTAAGCAAGAGTGAATATAAGTATATGTATAACTGGATCACTTTGCTGTAGACCCAAAGCTAACACAAATTATAAATAAACTCTACTCCAATAGAATTCTTCTAAAAAATTTATATGTGTGGGTATATATATGTGTATATATATATGTGTACACATATATATATATATAGTCTTCATCTCTGTTTCTGGCACAGGCTCCTAAAACTCTTGGATTTTCCAAAATAACAGGAGTGACAAAGGTATATTTTATTATGCTGATGAGGTAATTTTCAGACTGAACCAAGGATGGGGGCTGGTTGCTAGTGAAACCAACCATGACGGGCAGGTTGGAACTTTGAGTTAAACCTCCCTGACTTCGGTGGGGTGGGGGGAGAAGCTGGAGGTTGACTCAGTCACCAGTCATCTGTGTAATGAAGCCTCCATAAAAACCCAAAAGAATGTAGAGGTTTAGGAAACCTTCCAGGATGGTGAATACGTGGCAACTGGGGAACATGGCTCTCTCAGAGAGGGCATGAAACTTTGAGCCTTTTCTCCACACTATGCCCTATATATCTCTTCTGTCTTACTATTTCTGAGTCGTATCCTTTTATAATAATCCAATGAGCTAGTAAGTAAAATGTTTCTCTGAGTTCTGTGAGCCATTCTAGCAAATCAAACCTGAAGACAGGGTCCTGGCTATCTCTGACTTCTTTACAGTCAGCCAGAAATACAGGTGATAACCTAGCCTGAACTTGCAGAGGGAAAACAGTCTTGCAGAACTGCACTCTTCACCTGTCAAATGAGTTGAATTGTAAGTACCCAGCTCATGTCTCGGAGAAGGCAATGGCAACACACTCCAGTACTCTTGTCTGGAAAATCCCTTGGACAGAGGAGCCTGGTAGGCTGCAGTCCATAGGGTTGCAAAGAGTCAGACACGACTGAGTGACTTCACTTTCACTTTTCACTTTCATGCACTGGGGAAGGAAATGGCAACCCACTCCAGTGTTCTTGCCTGGAGAACCCCAGGAACGAGGGAGCCTGGTGGGCTGCCATCTATGGGGTCGCACAGAGTCGGACACGACTGAAGCAACTTAGCAGCAGCAGCAGCAGCTCATGTCTGGAGCAGTGCTTGTTCATGGTATGATCCTATACTCTCCCTTCTGACCCTGAATCAGAATTGGTGGCAGAACCCAAATCATTAAGGAAGCAGCTTGATTAGGGAAATAAAAAACTAATAAAGGGAAAAGTAGGCATCCCCACCCCTTTTCATACCTCAAGGAAGGCATGCCAAGATCAGGGCCTTGGTGGATGTGCTATGAGTTCTATTCTAGTGGAAAAACTTCCCATCCTCTCATGGCATACACTGATGCCAAATAGTCCAGAGTGGAGATGTCAGCTGTTGAATGAAGTTGTCTGGGAATGCCAAACACTTTGCAGTGAGGGCAGTAGGGACCTTGTAGTTTGAGGGTTATTGCATTCTCCTCATGGCCACATATCCTGGTCCAAAGGCACCAGTGCTCCCACACTGTGTCCAGCTGCTGTCCTGGCTCAGGCAGATTGCTCCTTGATTTAATAAGAATCTGAAGATCATACATCTGTCTTCCTCATCCTGGTTTTGTAGATTTTGCCTTTTCACAATAAAGACAATAAGATAAAGATACTCTGTGATGTAGTAAAATGTGTCCAACCCTTTGCAGGACAAGTGACAACCCTAAAAGGAACCATCTGGCAACATAGCTGATTTTCAACAAGCAGCCAGGAGAGCGATATCCAGGAAAGCATGGAGCCCAGGCAGCATTTAATGATCACTTGGGTCCATCAGACTTGATGGACATGAGTTTGAGTGAACTCTGGGAGTTGGTGATGGACAGGGAGGCCTGGCATGCTGTAATTCATGAGGTCACAAAGAGTCAGACACGACTGAGTGCCTGAACTGAACTGAACTGAACTGGGTCCAACTCATNTGGACATGAGTTTGAGTGAACTCTGGGAGTTGGTGATGGACAGGGAGGCCTGGCATGCTGTAATTCATGAGGTCACAAAGAGTCAGACACGACTGAGTGCCTGAACTGAACTGAACTGAACTGGGTCCAACTCATACATTTTACTAATAATAGACTTTGAGGATCCAGATTCTTAAAGGCTTATCATTCATTTTCCATTTTGAGAGGCAGTTTAGCAGCAGGAAGACAGGGCCAAGACTCGGAACCCAGAGAATTTTGTCTCTGAGAGCTTCCAAGGCTTGAGGGACTCCTTTGGAATTTTGAGAACATATTCCAAACCCATTTTCTTTTGGCTGTTTGTGACCTGATATTATTGGGTACGGCATGGATCAGTTCATTTTTTGCCCCATTAGCTACCCATTTTGCTTGCTGATGAGTCTGTGGGTCACCTTTGAGTTGGGTGGCCCTAATGCTGTCATCTGGGGTCACTGTGGCAAGTGGAATAATGTCCCTCCTCCAAAGCTGTTGATGCTCTAATCCCTAAAATTAGGTCTGGGTATGTTACATGGTCGAAGGGACTTTGTAAACGGAATTAAGTTTATGGACCTTTGGTTAAGAAGATTATCTTTGATTGTCTGGATGGGTCCAATGGAGTCACATGGGCACTTAAAAGTGTAAGAAAAAGGCAGAAGAGCTAGTCAGAGAGATGGAACGGAAGAAGAGACGGGAGAGAGTTGAAGGAGCAAAGGGACCTGGCCCTTTGAATCACTGCTGGCTTTGAATATTGAGGAAAGGGTTCATGAGCCAAGGGGTATAGAACAGCCCTCACTAACAGGCAGCAAACAGGGGACCTCAATCCCACAACTGCAAGAGACTGAATTCTGCCAACAGTTTGAATAAGCAAAGAAAAAGATTCTCCCCTAAAAGGAATGCAGCCCTGCAGACAGCTCAGTTTTAGCGTGGTGAGATCTATGTCAGAGTTGCAGAACTGTGAGGTGATAAATGCACATTGTTTTCAGCTGGCAAGGTGGTGTTAACTTGTTCTATAGCAATAGAAAACCAGTATAGTCACTCACATTCCTACAATCAGGCATGACAGGCCGGATGAACTGAGCAGTTCATTTGCATGTCTGGTGGTTGGTGCCAGCTATTGACTGGACCGCTCTCTTCATGGTCTCTTATGCTTGAGGAAATGAAACTGGCCTACTTCACCTGGAAAGAAAGTGAGAGCAATAGCTACTAGGGTTCTTAAGGCTTTGCTCAGAACTCCCCACAATGTCATTCCTGCCATATTTTATTTTCTCATTTACTATTGTTACTATTATTATTATTATTTTGGCTATGCTGGGTCTTTGTTGCTGCCCACAGACTCTCTCTATTTGCAGCAAGTGGGGGCTACTCTCTTGTGGAGCATGGGAACTAGGGCGAGAGGGCTCAGTAGTTGTCCCTCCCACATTTTATTGATCACAGCAAGTGAAAATGTCTGTCCAGACTCAAAGGGTAGAGAAATTATTTCCACTCTTTAATGGGAGGAAATGTAAAGACATATTGGAAAAGGGCAGGTAAAGCTTGGAAAGGAGGAATTTGTGGCCATTTTTCACAATCTGCCAGACAGGAAACTTGTGCAACAACATTCTGTAAGAGGGAGCTCTTATGTTGACTTCCTGTTGGCATTAGGGGATGCAGCTGAAAACAGTAAACATATACACTTCTCATTCTAAGGAGAGCTGTCAACCCCTGGGGTTGGATGCTTCCCCCTGGTGAGTGGTGTTGGAAGGAAGTGGCTTAGTGGGGAATGGAGTGGAGAAGGGGTGGATTTCCCCATCTCTAAATCAAATGATTGGGGAGGCTCCAAAGGAATTGCTTAAACAAAGTGATGGTTTGCAGGAAGAAGAGATAAACATCTTAATCCTGGCTGGCTAGATTATAAATCTGGAGAGGAGACTGATGATGCAAGCTCATCCATTTGTTAACCATATATTTCTTGGGCACTGTAATGATTAATTTTATGTCAAATTGAGTGAGTCATGGGGTGCCCAGATACTTAGTTAAATATTATTCTGGGTGTGTCTGTGAGGCTGTTTCTGGATGAAATAACATCTGAATTGGTAGTAAAGCAGACTGCCAACCTTAATTTTGATGAGCCTCATCTAATCCTCATCTAATGAGCTTCCCTGGTAGCTCAATTGGTAAAGACAGACCTGTGCTTAACCCCAGGGTCAGGAAGATCCCCTGGAGAAGGAAATGGCAACCCACTCCAGTATTTTTGCCTGGAAAATCCTAGGAGCAGGGGAGTCTGACAGGCTACCGTCCATGGTCGCAAGAGTCAGACATGACTTAGCAACTGGTTTCCTTTCCTTTCTGTCTAATCCACTCAAGGTCTGAAGAAAACAAAGAGAGTAGGAAGAATTTTCTCTCACTCTGCCTGACGGTCCTTGAGCTAGGACACTGGTCTTCTTTAGCTTCTTTTATAAAAAACTTAATTAATCTATTTTTGGCTGTGCTGGGTCTCTGTTGATATGCAGGGTCTTTCTCAAGTTGCAGTGAGCAGGGGCTACTCTCTAGTTGCAGTGTGTAGGCCTCTCCTTCTGGTGGCTTCTCTTGTTGCAGAGCATGGACTCTAGAGCAAGTAGCCTTCAGTAGTTGCAGCTCACAAGCCCTAAAGTACAGGCTCGGTAATTGTGACATATGGGTCTAGTTGCCCCAAGACATGTGGAATCTTCCCCTGTGACCCTTGCATTGGGAGGCAGATTCTTAACAGATCTCTCACCTAATCTGCACATACCTTGGGTTTCCCAGCCTCCAGAACTGTGAGAAATAAAATTTTTGTTGTTTTTAATCCTCCCAGTCTAGGATC